>RCUC01120519.1:0-22447 GCA_003697995.1 Taxidea taxus jeffersonii
ACATAAACAGAAGTGTTGGAAATATTGTCCTGGACTTCCAGCAAGGCCCTTAAAGAAAATTAATTCAGCTAAGAAGTGTGTCATGTGCCCTGGCTCATGCTGTTCCTTCACCTGTCACGCTTCCTCAAACCAAGCTCAAATATTACTTCCTCTATAAACTCCTGATTCCCTTATTAAGAAGTCACTTATTTCTGAACATCCAGCACACACTGGGGGACACTATTATATTTTCCTTTGTGTTGCAATTGTGTATGCCCCCCTTCTCCCTATCTCCAAAGAGCCAGCTCACTGATGGCAAGGACAAGGTTATGATCATGCCTGGAGTCCCCTAGGTACTAGCTACACAATATCCCCCATATAACAGATTCTAGACAAATGTCTTTTATATTGAGTATTATCCTATGCAGTACTTTTTCTTTTTGCTATGCAATACTTCCAATAGAATTAAAAATATCTAACTATACTGGGGTGCCTGAGTTGCACAGTTGGTTAAACAACTTTTGGTTTCAGCTCAGGTCATGATCTCAAGTGTTGTGAGATCAAGCCCTGAGTCAAGCTCTGTGCTCAGCATGGAGTCTGCTTGAGATTCTCTCCTTCTCTAAAAATAAATCTGTAAAAAATACATATATAACTATACTAACTTGGAAAACCTCCAAAACATACATATATATATACACATACATATATATATGTATACACACACACACACACACACACACACACACACACACACACACCCTTATGTTAAAAAAAAAAAAAAGGCAAGAATAGGGACAAGACTAGAGCCTGGGTGGTTGAGTTGGTTAAGTTCAGGGTCCTGGAATCAAGGCCCACATTGGGTTCCTTGCTCAGCAGGCTCCCCTCCCTCTGCCTGCTGCTCCCCCTACTTGTGCACTCTCTCTGATAAATAAATAAAATCTTTAAAAAAATAAATTTTGGGGTGCCTGGGTGGCTCAGTGGGTTGAGCCTCTACCTTCGGCTCAGGTCATGGTCTCAGGGTCCTGGGATCCAGTCCCGCATCAGGCTCTCTGCTTAGCAGGGAGCCTGTTTCCTCCTCTCTCTCTGCCCGCCTCTCTGCCTACTTGTGATCTCTCTGTATCAAATAAATAAAATCTTAAAAAAAAATTTTTTTATAATAATAGATATGAAAGGAGTACACTTATATTTTAACCCCTCCCCAAATGTATGGTGGTATATATATTTACAAAAGAAACTACCAAAAGGAGGCACACTAACCAGCCACGGGTGGTTACTTTGGGAATGGGAGTGAGAAAAGTAGAGGGAGAACAGGTTTCACATGTTACTCTGTATACTTATGTATTGTTTGGATGTTCCACAATGAAAATTACTTTGGTTACAAAAATAAATTTTAAAATTAAATAGTAAATGAATGAACACAATATATAATAATACAGGGAATGTGTGGGAGGTGTTGAATGAGTTGTGCTAATGAAACTAAAGGAGCGGGGTGGCGGGGAAGAGTCCTTGTGATTAGAGAGGTCATGGCAGCTCTGCAGATCTAAAAGAAAAGTGGTATTCTTTAAAAAGTGAGAAAAGGAGGGCACCTGGGTGGCTCAGTGGGTTGAGCCTCTACCTTTGGCTCAGGTCATGATTTCAGGGTCCTGGGATCAAGCCATCGGCTCTCTGTTCGGTAGGGAGTCTGCTTCCCACCCTCTCCTTGCCTCTCTGCCTACTTGTGATGTCTCTCTGTCAAGTAAATAAATAAAATCTTTAAAAATAAATAAATAAATAAAAAGAAAGAAAGAAAGAAAGAAAAGGGATAAAGGCAGCAGGTCAGATATTTGGGAAAAATGAATGGACCAGTTTGGTTAAACTAATGGATTCAGGCAGAGGAGCAGAGAGAGACAGTTCGAGAAGGAAGCAAGAGCTGGTTGTGGAGAGCTTGAATGTTAGATGAAGGCAGCGGGAACCCACTGGTTTCTGAGCAAAGCTGTGACCTTGCACACTGCACTGATGTGTGGGCTGACTGGAATGGTGTCATGAAGGCTACTGCCCAGTCCAGGTCTGAGACTTTGTCAGGAATGGGAAGGGGAAGTGGAGGTGGAACTGGGGCGGGGGGTGGATAGTGGGAATCAGGCAAAACTAAGACAACAGTATCACCCACAGAGGCCAGCGCAAGCCCACCTGAGCCCAGAAGGGAACAGGAAGGAAGGAGCTTTCTCCTTGGATCAAGTTAAGAGGAACCTGAAGGCCAGAGAAAGGCAAGACTGTTCTGGGAAAGGCAAGGGAGTTGGCACAACCCTGACTGGAGGCACAACTTTGAAATCAGAGGGCCACTCCTGGAAAGGCCTCCACCTTCAAAGATGTCTCTATCAGCGAGAAGACAAAACTCTACCACAGCCCCCTGGACTCCAGGGTACCCACTAGGATCCAGTTTGGTTAAGGACAATGATGTTTATTCATTCATCAAGGCTGACTGCCTATTATGTGCCAGACTGTAAGCAGGGCACTGCTTTCTAAATATTTTTAATACATTTACTTTTAACAGACTGTTAATAAACAAAAAGCCTGTGAGTCAGATACGTAAATCTGGATCCAAAATCTAATGCCGCATTTTCAAGGGCAGGTATACCTTGGATGACAAAATGTTTTCTTTTTAGGTATGGTTATGCCCTCACTCAGCCCACTCTCTTCTGCAGCATAATTATGGCCAAAGTGACACACACAAGCAGACACTCACCTTCAAGCCATGATGGTGAATAGTCCTGACCCAAGTTCCTCACTTCCAGACCTTCAGACATTGCATTGCTCCCTTTCCCAAGGTTTGTATTTCCTCAGACTTAACCTTCTCTTCCCTTTGCTCAGGAACTTGGGGTCATTCTTACCCAACCCCAGCAACCACAGCCACGAAACCCAATTAGATTGAAAAACCTATAGAGGAAGGCAGGCCTCTGGGTCCTATCACTCCCCAGTGACCAGCAAGATACTTACTCTATCCCTCCAGTTACCAGGTTAGAAAGGAGAAAGCTGGACTTTGGCCGTCCTATCTCCACACCCTTCAGAACTGGAAAAGAAGTGTTCCTAGTACTATGACTGCCTGCCCAAAGACACCAAGCTGTGCACCAAGCAGCAGCAAATGGGTATCCCCCACACAGTTATTCCCCAACTCTCACTGCCCCATGTGCTGCACTATGGATATCCCAAAGGATTTCAGAGCATCCCAGAAATGGATTGCCAGGTCTCTCCATCAGGACAGTGGTTAGACTTCCTTCTTAGCACAGGTCTGGAACTGTAAAAGGTACTAAGTACCTGTCAATTTTCTGCTCTGACCAATCTAGGCACTTGAACTGGAGTGATGCAGTGAACCCCCAGAGCCTTCAGACCTTATACCTCAAGTCTGAGAAACTCCTACATACCACACTCATTTTCCCTGTCACTGTCCCCAAACTCTGAAATGAAGGGGACAGTTCTGTCCTCCACCCCAGCCAGACCAATCCAAGGCCTTCCACTGGCTCTCTCTAGGCTCATGTCGGAAACTCCCTTGCCCAGATTATTCTGAAGTAGATCCTGGGCCCAAGTCTTCTGTCAAGCCATAACTGAAGAGCTATTCAAGTTCTGGGCAGATATGGTTGCTATTTGTCCTAAGAACTGGATGCTGAACACTTATCTTCCAGGTTAAGTCTCTCCCTCATCCCACCACGTGCCCCCAAAAGAAGCTGAAAAGTTTAAGCAGCAGCCACAAGGGACTGTGCTCTGACATCAGATGATGTCAACTCATTCCTGGCATCTTAAATGGAGCACTGAGGGGCAAAATGGACTAGCTCATCCTCTTCAGAAGTCAAAAAGACACCCACTGACCTACCATCCAGCTAAAGTCCTCTCCATTATCACTATCTTATGAGGGCTATAATACTAGAAAGAATATGCTTATTTATGTACAAATAAAGCACTTGGGAAAGGTGTTCTTATCAGTAACTGTGGTCACCAAGCAGGACTTTTGAGGAGCACAGAGAAACTGAATACAAATGATTTTCTTCACACTGGTACTTGGGGCTCTCAAACTTACTGTATGCCTAAATCCTGTCCCTTTCCTATAACATCAGGACAGGAAGGTCTCTGAAAGTGGTGAGAGTGAAGAACGCCTGCCTAACTCACCTAGACTTCACCCACCAAAGGAAGGAGAGCACCATCCCTTTCTTTTCCTGGAGCCAGACAGTAGTAGTAGGAGAGGAAAAGAGTAGTGGCAGGAGTGGGCTGGGAGGGCAGAAGCTTGTCCTTTCTTTTAAGACACTGTGGAATCTCTGGATGAAGCTTGGCATCCTGACAATGGGAACTGCATGCCTGAAGCAGAGGTGATATAGGGCCATAGCTGTAAGGAGGATCAAGCTCATTACACTATCCAGACCTTTACCTTTCATGTTTACTCACTGCCAAAGTCCAGAAATAGTTGGGTGAGGGGACTCCAATCTATGGATGAGGGAACCCTGTTCCAACTAGAAGCCCCTGATTGCACAGGGCTGGGGAGATCTGAGAGTGGAGGCAGGATGGGTCACTCCAAGTTCAGGGCCCCCTAGCCACTGAAGTCCCTAATGTCTACCAACAGGTGATAAATAAGGCTAAGAACAGGATGAAAGCCTTTACAACTAAAAGAGCAAAGTCATGAAGCCCTCACATTTTGGTGCCCAATTCATTTAGGCTCCCCTTCAGAGTATGATGGAAAGTAGTAAACAGTATAGAAATAAGCCTAAGTCCCTCCATAACCTCACTCTCCCCCTGTCAAGTGTACCCTTTACCCCTCTGCTGAGAGAAGAAGCAGTCTAGAGAGAGGGACCAGAGACAGGAGTACCCTCACCATTAAAATACTGTCCCATGGCTGCTGCACATCAAGGATGAAGGTCTGCTCCAAAGCTGCATAAAACAAGTTTAATTTCCAACCAGGGTCACAGTCATCGTGTATCCCACATTTTGGGCAAGGAGAGAGAAGGTGAGTTATTAAACATATACAGTCTACGTTCCAGAGGAAAAAAAAGAAGAGAAAAACCAGGACTGCAGTTACCACTGTAACACCACAAAACAAACTTCGGAGGGGAGGGGGGCAGAGGGGAATCTCTAGGGGAAAAAGAAAGGCTGTAACAGAGGAAAGCATAAAATTAAATCTACCAGAGGAGAGTGTGGGAGGGAGCAGGCAAAAATGGAATGAGAAAACCAATCCAAGAAGAGCTTTTAGGAGAATGGGACTGTAGCAAGGACCACCCCTGCCAAGGGCCTAGCAGCCAGGGACACTACCACGATCACTTACTGCCCCCTGCTGGATGGATCCTTGAGCAGCACCAAGGCAACCTCCAAGGCCGCTGCCTAACACTCTCAGGCCCACTGGTCTCTGGAGCCCCCCAAAACAAGGTAGGGGTGGCCTTAAATAAGAAAAACATAATTGGGACTGCCATCTAACTAGGGACAGTCAGACCGGGAGGCAGGAGAAGAGGCAAAACCCTCAGCTATTGCAGAGACCAAGAGTGGAGAATCCGAAGTAGGAATGAAACAAGGAAAGGGGAGACAGGCAACAGTAGTGAATGAGCTGAGAAGGCAAAGGAAAGAGTTCAGGAGGGGAGAGGCAACAAGTGCAGGAGCAAAAAAAAAAAAAAAAAATGAGGGAACAGAGGCAGAAGCAAAGGAAAGGGGTGGAGGAAAGCATCCACGGGGTCAAGGGGGTAAATACATGTTAAAATGAACTAGAAGCTCCAGCACACCTCTCCCCTCACCCCTGCCACCAAATACACATACACATACACATACACACACACACACACACACACACACACACACAGGCCTACAGATCAGGAGACCTGTACACTCCCACTGCATCTTGGGTAAATAGTACATCACTAAGGAACTGGCACTGAGGGAGACACCCCTGGAACCTCTCTTTCACAGTTCAACCTGGGGTAGGGTGGGGGTACTGATCTGCCTTTTGTAGACAAAGGTGGCAGGAAGCCTGGCCCCATGGGGTAGGCTTGGAACAGTCCTTCTGGGAAGGGGCCCCTCAGCCATGTTGTGGGGGGAGGAGGGGACAGGGGGCCTGGGCCCTGACCATAGCAGAAAGGTCAGGGGCGGCCGTTTTGGAGCTCAGGGCGCAGCCAGCACACACGGGAGCCCACAGAAAACCCACGGCTTCACAGAAACCGCGAAGTCAGGACCCAGGCCAGGACCTCAGGGACAAGCGCCCCCTGTAAACAGAGAGACGCAGTAGCAGCAGCTTCTGAACAACTACATAATGTGGGGAGGACCCTGAAGACCACAATATCCCACCAGCACCAACAACTACTTCAGAGTTCTAATTTCCTCTACTCCAAGCCTTAAACTGATTCAGGGGAAGGGGCTGAAATGGGCAGAAGAAAACTGTTGGGGTGGTGTGAGGAGGGACACCAGGACAGTCTGAGGGTCTAAAAAAAGAACAGAAAATTTTCAGCCTTGCACATCCCAGACTAGAAAAAGAGAGAAGTGGAGAACAGGGGAATTGAAACTGAGGCCTGCCATGTCACCCCCACTCCTCTGCTCCCCATTAAACTACCCAGCCAGCCCTAGTCAGGTCAGCAGGACTACTAGCCTGAGGACACTCTGACAAAGGAGAGATGAACCACCCAGTCCCCGAGATCAGAAGATGAGGAAGGGGGGGCATGGGAAGGCAAGAGTAGACTGATCCATGCCTCACCTTCTAACAACACAAAAGGATGAAGATGGAAAACCTGAGGCCCACCCCCCAGTGCCCTGGATCCCAAACACACCCCATGGTCTTGCTCCCCCACCTATCCTCCTCATAAGCTCCTGAGGAACAGATCTAAGGATGAGGAGGAGGATCAGCTGAATACTGGGCTGATAAGAGTGAGTGGGCTCTTCTCTCCTTTCCACTGGCAAGGCAGGGCAGAATGGCATCTCCTTGGGAACAGTCATCTAGCTATAAACACCACCCCCCTGCCCTGAACAGGGTGGAGAGAGGGGTACAAGGAAGACAGTGGTGGAAAATCCATCATCTGTCCTATCATCCGGAAAAACCTACCTGCAGAAAGGAGAGGAACCAGTGCAAGACCGCGGCAGCCTTCCCTCTACCTTCTTCCCTTTATCTCACCAGCACGGGAGGGGCAAATGATAGACTGGAGTGAGCAGTGTGACCTGGCCCCCAGCACTGAGTCTCACCCCACCCCTCCACCCTTCCCCCTGCATATACGTCTCTCTATACACGTATATACACGCGCACACACGCACGCACGCAGACACAGAGAGGCCCGTGCAATTTCCATATAGAACAGGAAGAAAGGGGCAAAGGAAAGGAAGATGGGGAGTAGGAGAGGAAGCTGTGGGGAGAGGGAAGGGACTGAGATGCCAAGAGCACAGCAACCAGAGCCAAACAAAGTGAATGGAGAGAATACCCCACCCTACTACCCATCCCAAACCCCAGAGGATGGGGGGAGGGCCACCCATGAAACCATAACAACCTTGTTTTTGTTTTAAATCCAATAAATTGGAATGATTCATCATCAGGACAGCAACTGGGGACTGGTCATGGACAGGGGAGTGGAGAGGAGGCAGGGGGCAAGGCTCTTGTTGGGCATGCGGACATGATACCCAGGGCCCTGGCCACACTGGCAACAGGAAGGAAGGGGCAGGGCTGGGGCGGGAAGACAGTAGGTGCATCAGGGGTGGGTGGGGTGGTTGGATAGGGCTGTCTGGCTCTCACTTCTTGTTTTTGAGCTGATTGGCCAGCCAGTCCAGGCCTTCGTACAGCCCGTCCCCGCTGGTGGCACAGGTGGCCTGAATGTACCAGTTGCGGTGACGCAGGGAATGCAGGCCCAACTTGTCTGTGATCTCAGCAGCGTTCATAGCATTAGGCAAATCCTGGAGCACGAGGGAGACACACAAAAAGGAGGCTCAGGATCTTTCAAAGGCTTCTAGAGCACCAATCTACCAAAGCAATGTGTACCAGCACCCTCTCCTCCTCCTTACTGTAGGAACCAGAACAAGGTCCAAAAAAGCCTCTTTGGATTTAATCATCCCAGAACCATAGATCTAAGCACTAAAGGTCATTCCACTGGGAGCTGCAAACCAAATATGGGGTTGGTAGAGAAGTGAAGAGGTGATTCAGACTGGACAAAGAATCAGGTCTGTCTGACTGCAGGAGTGAGGGCAGTTGCAACAGGGAAGATGAAGGAGGGATCGGAGGTATCTCCCACCCCAACCCCTGAGGACAGAAGTGTTGCTGACTAAAGCTGGGTAGAAAGTGTTGCTAACTAAAGCTGGACAAG
This sequence comes from Taxidea taxus jeffersonii, assembly GCA_003697995.1. Lineage (NCBI taxonomy): Eukaryota > Metazoa > Chordata > Mammalia > Carnivora > Mustelidae > Taxidea > Taxidea taxus. The sequence goes on from RCUC01120519.1 coordinate 8,259, forward strand.
AGGAGGAACATCAATAAGCCAGGTAATCATATTCTCCCCACTTCCAAAACTCACAACACAGTCACAGGGCTTCCCCTACAATGAGCCCAACACCCATGATTTCCATAGCCAGGCTGACCTCTCTCAAATCCACGGGTGGGGAGAAGTCTCACCTGTTTGTTTGCAAAGACAAGGAGCACTGCATCCCGGAGCTCATCCTCCGCCAGCATCCGCATCAGCTCCTCCCGGGCCTCATTTACTCGCTCCCGGTCATTACTGTCAACCACAAATATCAAGCCTAGGGAGGCAGAGCATGGGCTGCGTAAGACAGCAGATGAACTCCCCTCATCCCTACCACCAAATGCCAACACCACCCTCCGTACACCCTCCAAATATGTGCTCCCTTTCCTCCTGTCCTCCCACCTCTAGGAGCTGCGGCAGGGTGAGGACTGGTTGGCCAAAACCAAGAATGACGGCCACACCTTCTGCTCACACCCAACCAACCCATGCCCAGCTGGGCAATTCATATGCCATACCTTGGGTGTTCTGGAAGTAGTGTCTCCAGAGAGGTCGAATCTTGTCCTGGCCACCCACATCCCAAACTGTGAAGCTGATATTCTTGTACTCCACTGTCTCCACGTTGAACCCTTTGGAAAAAAACAGACAATGGCAGTGGACAATACCCCTGCAAACAATATCCCAGTGGTTTGTTTCTGTTTCCCACAGCCCAGCTCTGATCCTAGCAAAGGAAAGAAAGCCAAGGCTTCCTCAGGCCTAGTATCCCCTGACCTAGTAGCCTAAAGGCCAAAAAGAAAACCTTAGAGAAAAAATGGAAGAGGACCAGGAGGGCCAGTTAGGAGGTTCACAATCCCCTTGGTAATGTGAGCTAACCTCCGCTCATTCTGTCTTTGCCTCTCCCTCCTGCAAAGAAATGACTCAGCCCCACTCCTGTACCTCAGCCATCACAGTCTGCCACAGCTAAAATGTAGGCCTGGGGAAACACAGTGAGGGAAAAGTGAGCTCTAGTCCTGGAGGCCCAAATGCAGAACCAGTGGACAATGACGATGTGGAGCCCCATCTGGAAGGCAACCGTTCTCCTTTGCACAGGCAGGTCTTAACCAGGATCAGGGCCACTGAGGATCTAAACTGAAACAACTCCTGGCCTCCGGCAGGAACATCAAAGCCTTTCAACCCCTTTCTAAACAACACAGAGAACAAACCAGCTCAGTGCCTGAGGGCAACTGTTCAGTGCCAGGCTATGGAAGTTCCCGCATCAGAGAGGGCGCAGGGAGGTGGGCAAATGGCAGCCCCAGCACCTGCTAGTAAGCTAAATAACCATCCTTCTCTGAATCCCCCCAAGTTGCATGGACTTGCCTGGTGGCCAGGTGGGGGATCTAGGAATAGGCCCTTGCCTGGCCCAGCTATTGCCATGAAAGCCTCCATCTAAGCTGTGCCCTTACCAATGGTGGGGATAGTGGTGACGATCTCACCCAGTTTCAGCTTATACAGGATGGTGGTCTTCCCTGCAGCATCCAGGCCCACCATCAGGATGCGCATCTCCTTCTTCCCAATCAGGCTCTTTAGAAGGTTTCCGAAGATATTACCCATGATCACAGCAACCACTTTCTGAGGACAGGAGGGCTCAAGTAGGGGCAGTGGCAGTCTGGTTTTGGCCTGGGCCCTGGTATGGAGAACGCGATCCTAGGCAAAGAAACACATTCATTACCACCATCTGCTAGTCAGGATTTCATGTAAGTGGGATTTGCTAGAGTCATGGCTGAAATTCATAACAAACTATGAAGATCAAGTCCCACTCAGACACATCCCGAGTCTTTGGGAGCAGGAACGTGAACACTCAGGACCCCTGTTCTGCCACAATGTACCTGTGAGACTTTGGATGAGCTTTTCTCCCTATGTGCCCCTATAAATGGAGGGGATTGAACTAGATGACTTCTGAAGGCCCTTCAATTCTCACACTCTATACCATACAAGGCCTTGCAAGACCATGAATGCCCCTCCCTCCCCCAACCTTATCCTGAGACTCCTGGAAAGGCTGGAAGAGGAAGGAACAGAATGAGGAGTGGCTCTTTGTGACTCCTGACAAAGTTCAGGCTTATCAGGTTCCCAAGGTCCATGCTCAATCAAGAGACTCCACTTCTTCCCTTTCTACATGCCTACAATTCCACCTTCCTTCCACACACCAAAATTAATTAGGAAGAAATAAGGTCAAGTTGTGCCCTGTTCATACAACAGAGGGCCTAGGCTAACCCTTACTCCCAGGCTCACCGTGGCCTATCCAAGGAGAGCTCCTCCACATTCTCACCTGCAATGAGGCAGTCACCTCACTCCCTGCCTCCTCCCTAACCCCCTTCAGTCTATTCCCCACATAGCAGCCAGACTACTTTTAACACCAAAATCAGGTCATGCTGCTTCTCTGTTCAAAACCCTCTCTTGGCTTCTTATCTTCCTTTTAGTAAAATCCAAAGCCATACCGTGGCTTACCAGGTCCTGCACATCTGCGTTCCCCTGCTTCTCTCCTACTACTTTTCCCTTGGCTTACTCCACTTCAGTTTCCCAACACTTTCCTGCCTCAAAGCTTTCGTACTTGCTATTTGCTCTGCCCTGAATGTTCCTCTCCCAGAGAACCTTCACAAAGTATCACCTCACTTCCTTCAGGTATCCATTTAAGGATCACCTTATCAATGAGGCCTTCCACAAACACCTCTAACACACGCACATCACTCTTCACCCTATTTATCCCACTTCGTTTTTCTTCATAGCATTTAGTAGCACTGGATACATCACATATTTGTTTCTTGCTGTACTATTTTTCTCCTACTCGATGTCAGCTACTTTGTTCACTACTGTGTTCCTAGTACCTTGAATAGTGAGTGCCTGGTACACAGCAGTTGAACAAATGAACTAAAACTTCCAGGGTCTGATACTGACCTTACTAAGCAGCTCCCTCAGATCGACTGGAAGTTATGCCTAATGCATACTAGGATCTTAACTAATATCTGTGGAAAATATGAAGATGGCAGTAAGAAGCACTATGAAGATGCAAAACGTCCATCTTCCCACCCCACCTATTGCCCCCAAAGACAGAATCCTAGAGTCACTGGTTCCCTCTCCTCTTCCTTCCCTTCTCTATGGCACAAGACAGCCACAGAAATGTATCTCTGAGACAATGAAACAAGGGTTCAGAATCGCCCATGCCAGCCAGTTCTCTGTGCCTGCAGGAAACATGCGTCAGCGGGCAGCTTATTCAGCAATCACCATATGCCAGCTGCTGGCATTCTCTATAGAGTCTGGGAACTAGAGGCACACACACACCCCAAACCCAGCAGGCAAAGGAACAGGTCAAGACAGAGTGCACCCAAACCCAAAAATGTGAAAGGTGGAAGGGGAGGAATCTGGTTTACAAGCTAAAGCATGGGGGTTGAGTGGGAGCTGAGCTGTTTTCTCAAAAACTATTTCAGTTTTGTTTGTTTGTTTCCTACTCTACTCAGTTTGCAGCAAATTCCAGACTAGTACAGAGGAGCCAGATCGACAGCCCCTGGAGACCAAAGTACTAGTTTGTCCAAAACACAGAAACAATGAGTGCTTATGGAGTGTTTCATCTTCAAAGGCCTTCCCAGACATCCACTAATGAGCCAGGCGTGGTGCTCCTGGTAGGTTCCTCAGATGAGCCCTGCCCCTGACCCAGAGGGCTCACACCCCAGGGAGAGGACCTGGCTCAACCCTAGGGCTCAACTTCAGCCAAGTCGCCCACTAGCCATCCTCTCTGCCCATCCTGCCTAAACCCACCCAGGCAGGCAGATCCTGGAGGATCCCTAGGCAGGAGGGGACCTCTGCCCAGCTAATAAGATCAGATTCCATCAACCCTGGCAATCTGTAGTAGTCAGACTTCTGGTTCTGCCACCCTCACCTCTGGAAATTTAAACCTTCCCCGAGTCTTCCTAGTCTTTATCTTGTTTCCTACTCAGGTCTCCTCTTCTCCAGCTCCAGACATACTTTGCTTTAAGGCTTTGGTAATAGGCTTTGGCCCAGGTTTCGAACTGAATTTACACCATGCATTTATCTTGCTGTCCTCATGAATGAAGCAACTGCTGATTGAAAGATTACCAACTGTGAGTGGCTGAAAAATACCCCTCGCCCCAAAACATGCACACAGTGTCCTCTGGTTTGCTTCTCTGCTAAGCTAATATGCTAACGTCTTGGTTCAAAAGCTATCCCAATGTTACACTTACTTCTCTTTCCTGGCATGTCCCTGAATTATCTGAGCCACTCATGTGGCACTTACTACTTCATGGAGCTTTTTCTCTCCCTTAGAAGTCTGTATATTTACTGTCTCTACAGTTTAACTGTATTCTTCATGGGCAAGGGCTATGCCTTTTACTTATTTTAGATCTGTCTCCACTCCAAGTACCAAGCCCTCCATAGCAGTTCAACCAAGCACATGGGCCGATTTAAGCCTCCTCTGAGGATGTCCCTATCATTTCTTCTGCGCTAGCAGTACTTCATCTCTCTGTGTAATGCACAGCTGGTTTCTTAGATATCCTGTCAATTCTTGGCCATCTTCCACACTGTATCTGACCCCAAGACTGGTTTGGAAACACCACAAAAGAACTAAAAGACTAAAATTGGTGGAATTTTCTGCCATTGAATACGCAAGGCCTGATGGATAACTGATGAAATGCCCACATAGTCACTGTATGTCCTCTGGGGGTAGCGCCATGCCTTGAAATTAGTGGGCATTATGACTCCTCTTTAATTTAATCAGAAGCTGGACTCAGATGAGCATTCCAAAGTGGGTGTTGGTTCTCTTGTCTTGGCCTTCTCTGTCCCTATCCCCAGCTAGCACGTTTGCCTCTACCACGAGGATGGTGGCAACTTACAGCTTTGGGTCATGAACACACCTCTTGGGTTATATAGCCGATTTTCACTTTCACCCATACTGCAGTCCTAAAAAAGCTCTGGGAAGCAGAATGGCAAAAAAATAAATAAATAAACCCTGGATTGTTTCCCTATGTACTGCACGGCCTCTAGTTACTCTCTTCTACCACAGGTGGCACTCCTGTGTCGATAGGGCAAAATGCCAGGGTTCCACAGGCTGTGAGAAACCAAGAATCAGTAGTCAAAACTGAAGATGAGTGGCTTCAGATGAAAAATGGACTGCAGCAATAACCCTATTATCAAAAAAGTATATCTTAACATTCTATTTTACAGCCACAAATGCTGTTATCGGTGGTACAAATAACAAGAAGAGCTCCTAAAGTGTGTTCTAGCACAATCTGTGTGGAACACTGCAGGAGCTCAATCAAGCACACTGCCTGATTTAAGCTTCATCTGAGGACATCCTCACTGACAACTGCTTACCGCCCCCGAGCCAGTCCTCCCACCCACCCCCCCCCCACTGGAGAGGCAGGCTGTTGCTGGGACTGCTCAGCCATCCTGGCCTGCTTTACTCTCCAGGTGATTCTGAAAGTCACACTCACTCTGCCACACACAACTCCCCCCCACCTAACTCTGCTGGCTGACTCAGGCTTGCTTCAGATGACACCTACCTCTGAGGGGACTTCTGACCTGGCACCTCTTCCTCCTGTTCAGGCTGCACGGGTCCAGGGAAAGGGAGACCAAGGTCTCTCAAACCCTCTGCTGCCAGGCAGGGTGTGCTAAAAGCAGCTTTGTTCCCAGACCATTTTCACACTGAGATATCACTAATAGAGATGCTATTTTTAGCAAAGCCAATGGAGCAACCCAATAAAATATAAAGAAACAAAAGCAGGTTCTGCCCGTATTTAGTTTCCTTAGCACAGCTGGCTTGTGACCTCTATAAACTTTCCAAGTTTTTGTCTCAAGAGCCCTGTAATCACAAGCACACAAGAACTCCTAGATTAGTACCTCAATGACTTCTACTGGACTCAGAGATTTCCCAAACCCAAGAAATAGCTTCTGATGGCAGCTTCCATCCATTCACTAAGCAATTATCGAGTATACAGAACTAGGGATAAAGAGAAGAAGACAACTTCTGCCTTCATAAAACTCAGTCAATGGGAGGGAAAGACTAGTAACCAGAGAATTACAGAACAGCACGAGGCTAAGTGTGGAATAAGCACATAGTATTATGGGGACAGAAAACTAGAGCAGTTCATCAAGACTGAGGGCTAAAGGGCAATTCCCAGACATGATTCTCAGGTCACCCCTGAGCTGACTCCCAACAGAATAGGAAGTAATCAAACAATAAAGAAGAGGGAGTGGGGGAGAAGGGACAGTGTGTCAAAGGCATAAAGACTTGAATTAGAGACAGCACTTTTTACTAGCCAAGCCAGGTGCAGTTGAAGTCAGTCTATTTGGGTGCCACATTGTGAGTAAAAGGAAGTGACGACAATGGAGAGACAAGAAGGGACTAGATCATGAAGGGCCTTAAATGCCACACTGAGTAACACGATCAAGTATGTGCTTTAGGAAGGCCATTCTTTCTGAGCACCTGGCTGACTCAGTCAGTAAAGGATGCAACTCTTTTTTTTTTTTTTTTAAGATTTTATTTATTTATTTGACAGAGATCACAAGTAGGCAGAGAGGCAGGTGGGCGGGGGGGAGCAGCCTCCGGCCGAGCAGAGAGCCAGCAGAGAGCCCCGGATGCAGGGCTCAATCCCAGGACCCTGAGATCATGACCTGAACTGAAGGCAGAGGCCCAATCCACTGAACCACCCTGGCGCCCCATGGATGCAACTCTTGATCTCAGAATTGTGAGTTCAAGCCCCATGCTGGGTCTAAAGCTTGCTTTAAAATAAAAAGGAGAGGGAGAAAAAGGACAATTCTGGCATTCATTTAGGGTATAAATTAAAAGGAGAAAAGACTTGCGGGACGCCTGGGTGGCTCAGTTGATTAAGCAGCTGCCTTCAGCTCAGGTCATGATCTCAGCATCCTGGGATCGAGTCCCGTATTGGGCTCCTTGCTTGGCAGGGAGCCTGCTTCTCCCTCTGCCTCTGCCTGCCACTCTGTCTGCCTGTACGCGCGCTCGCTCGATCTCTCTCTCTCTCTCTCTAACAAATAAATAAATAAATAAATAAAACCTTTAAAAAAAAAAAGGAGATAAGACTTGAGGCAGAGAGCCCATGTGGGAGGTACAGTAATACAGCTGAGAAATCAAAAGTTCTTAACCACAAGTGGCAATAAAAACAAAAAGACAGATCTGAAACATCAAAACAGGGCACCTGGGTGGCTCACAGTCAGTTAAGTGTCTGCCTTAGGCTCAGGTCATGATCCCGGAGTTCTGAGATTGAGCCCTGCATTGGGCTCCCTGCTCAGTGGGGAGTCTGCTTCTCTCCCCACCACCCCCACCTTCAGCCTTGTGCATGCAAAGGCTCTCTCACTCTCTCTCTCAAATAAGTAAATAAAATCTTTTTTTAAAAAAAGAATAAAAAATAATTAAAAAAAAAAACAGTTTTCTGAATATTCAAGGCTATAGTTGTAGGTATTGGAAGAGCCATGGAATATCAGGAGATGGAATGGTTGTAAGCTGGTCAGTTTCTAAGAATAGGGCAGCTTTGGTTAGAGGGCAGTGCCATGGAATGTCCCAAAGAAACAAATGAGTCTAGTTTTTATCTCATCACTTTTTTATCTGGCCATATATTCTGAAATAGACCAGATTCTCTGTTCTGACTCACTTGCTGGTTGTCCACAGGAAAAGGGCTGTCCATAGGAAAAGCCAGACCCTTCCCAGATGCTTGGGTCTCTCTAAGCATACAGGGCAAGTTCGATCCTTCTTTTCTTTCTTTTTTTTTTTTTTTAAGATTTTATTTATTTATTTGGCAGACAGAAATCACAAGTAGACAGAGAGGCAGGCAGAGAGAGAGAGGAGGAAGCAGGCTTCCCGCTGAGCAGAGAGCCCGATGCGGGGCTCGATCCCAGGACCCTGGGATCATGACCTGAGCTGAAGGCAGAGGCTTTAACCCACTGAGCCACCCAGGCTCCCCTGACCCTTCTTTTCTTGATAATGTGGCCTCCTTTCAGGTTCTTGTGTACTGGAGTCATCTCAGACTAGAAGGGAAACTGGTATGATTCTGGCCTGAGCCTAAACACCGTTAACTGAGTTAAGCGGAGCCTAATTTTAATTAGAAATGTTTTAATTTGTAAAAATATCATCAACTGTCTAGTAGCTAAGTCTAACAGGTATCTCTCAGGCTTTTTTTTTTTTTAATTTTTAAAAGATTTTATTTATTTATTTGACAGACAGAGAGATCACAAGTAGGCAGAGGGGCAGGCAGAGAGAGAGGAGGAAGCAGGGTTCCCGCTGAGCAGAGAGCCGGACTCAGGGCTTGATCCCAGGACCCTGGGATCATGACCTGGGCCGAAGGCAGAGGCTTTAACCCACTGAGCCACCCAGGCGCCCCTCTCAGGCTTTTTAAAATTTTATTTATTTGTCTATTTATTTGAGAGCAAGGGTGTGTGAGGGAACATGAGGATGGGGGAGAGAGCAGAAGGGTACGGGGAGGAAGGGGGAAACAATCTCAAGCAGTTTCCGCATTGAGTGTGGAGCCACAGTGGAGATCAATCTCAACCCTGAGATCATGACCTGAGCTGAAATCAAGAGTCAGACTTAACCAACTGAGCCACTTAGGTGCCCCTTTCAGGCCTCATTTTAATTTGCCCTTTCTACAGCCTTTGACCCTTCTGCCCTTTGTTTTTTCCTCCTTGGTATCTATGCTGTCTTACTGTCTTGATGTCCTTTTGGCCACTCTGGTTGCTTCTTACTCTCCTTCCTGGCCTTCATTTTTGCCCACTGCTTTAAATGTTGATGTGCCCCCAAATTTCTGCCTTTGGCCTTTTCTCCTGTCCCACTGTACTCACTCACGCTAGATATATCAGTTAGAATAGCATTAGTTGCAGAAGACAGAAGACACACCTGGGGCTTCAACAACAAGTAAATTTATTAAAGCGTATAGCTTGAAGTCTAAGTAAAATAAGCCAGACACAAAAGGACAAAATTGTATGATTCCATATATATGAAGCATCTAGGATAGTCAAATTCTTAGAGACAGAAGTAGAATGGTGGTTGCCAGAAGTTGGAGGTAGGAGAAATGCAGGTTGCATTTACAATTACAGAGTTTCTTGGGCCCCAACACTTGTTTTGTTTTTAAAAGATTTTATTTATTTATCTGATAGAGAGAGAGATTACAAGTAGGCAGAGAGGCAGGCAGAGACAGAGGGGTAGCAGGCTCCCTGCTGAGCAGAGAGCCCGATGTGGGGCTGGATCCCAGGACCCTGAAATCCTGACCTGGGCTGAAGGCAGAGGCCTAACCCACTGAGCCACCCAGGTACCCCCCCAACACTTGTTTTTTTAATCCACCAGCTCTACAGCATTATTAAGGACCCAAATTTCCTCCATTTTTCTGCTCTGACATCCTAGAGTTCTTATGTCTGTCTCTTCATGCTCTCAGAATCACTCCAGCATCTCATTCTTCTACATAAACATCTAAAGTTGGACAAGAGAATGTTGCCACATATATATATATATATATATATATATATATATTTTTTATGATTGAGGAAAAGTTCCTGGGGCGCCTGGGTGGCTCAGTGGGTTAAAGCCTCTGCCTTCGGCTCAGGTCATGATCCCAGGGTCCTGGGATCAAGCCCCGCATCGGGCTCTCTGCTCAGCAGGGAGCCTGCTTCCTCCTCTCTCTCTCTGCCTGCCTCTCTGCCTACTTGTAATTTCTGTCAAATAAATAAATAAAATCTTAAAAAAAAAAAAAATTTGAGAAAAACTCCCAGTAGACATTCCCTGTATCTTATTGGCTAGAATTAGTACATGACCACTTGTGACTCAGTCACTGGCAAGGGAAATGGAATGCCCACATCTCTCAGGGCTGGGGAATGGTATCTTTATGCCCCCCACCCCAATATCTGAACAGATTGGGGTTCTGTTAGAAGCAGGAAGGGGAAGAATGGCTCTTTGGGTAGATAGCCAGTTAAGTGCTGTCATCCTGGATCTTGGTTTCTCTTATGGCTTCAGTTACTATCTGCATAGATGATTCCCAAATACCCAGCCCAGACTTTCTCCTGAGCTCACACCTTAGCATCTCAAAATCCAAGATTAATCTAAAAAAAATATCTTTGGGGCATCTGAGTGGCTCAATTAAGCATCTTCCTTCTGCTCAGCTCATGATCTCAGGCTCCTGGGATCAGCCCAGGAAGCGTTGGGCTCCCTGATCAGCAGGCAGTCTGCTTCTCCCTCTCCCTCTGCCTCCTCCCCCTTTGCTCATCCTCATGCTCTGTGTGTGTGTGTGTCTCTCTCTCTCAAATAAGTAAAATCTTTCAAAAATATAAAGAACAGGGGCGCCTGGGTGGCTCAGTCATTAAGCGTCTGCCTTCAGCTCAGTTCATGATCCCAGTGTCCTGGGATTAAGCCCTTCATCGGTCTCCCTGGTTGGCTGGAAGCCTGCTTCTCCCTATCCCACCACCCCCTACTTGTGTTCCCTCTCTCCCTTTCTCTCTGTCAAATAAATAAAATCTTTAAAAACAAATACAAAAAATAAAAAATAAAAACAAAAACCTTCAATCTCAGATCTGTTCCTCTTGTACTTCTTGGCTAAAGAAGTGCCACCTGGGGACGCCTGGGTGGCTCAGTTGGTTAAGCGGCTGCCTTAGGCTCAGGTCATGATCCCACTGTCCTGGGATCGAGTCCCACATCGGGCTCCTTGCTCGGCAGGGAGCCTGCTTCTCCCTCTGCCTTTGCCTGCCTCTCTGTCTGCCTGTGCTTGCTCTCGTGCTCGCTCTCTCTCTCTGACAAATAAATAAATAAAATCTTTAAAAAAAAAAAGAAGTGCCACCTGATCACCCAAGCCAGAAACCTGGAAATCATCTTTGAATGTTCTACTCTTCCTTCTTATATTTAATCAGTCGTTAAATCCTATGGATTCTATTCTGATGTTTCACTATGCTTTCTTAATTACAAAAGCACTGAAATTCCATAAGTAGTCATCCTAAAGCCCTAATAAATGTTTGCCCCAATTTGGCTCCCACTTCACAGGTCAAAATGGAGCTGCTGGTGAACAGATGACACAGGATGCTATGGTTTAGGCCCACCATTACAGAGCAGTGTAAGAATTCAGAAAACAGGGAACTAACTAACTTGGAGAATAACCGGACCCCTTAGCACCTCAAACACACTCCTACTCTGGGACTTAGTATGTTTTATTTACATTTGTCTGTTTTGCTTTCCAGTGCTGAAAGTTCCCAAATAATGTGCCTTTAATGCACTACAGGTCTGCCATACATCCCAACAGTACTGAATGGCTAGGCAGGGCTTAAGGTGGCTAGAGCCCAAGGGCCAGTCATCTCAGGCTGCAAGAACTACGTCTGTCTATTATCATTTTCTGTTTATGCCATGATGACAAAAGGTTGGGGAATTACTTCACTAAACTGTGAACCCCTTGTCAGCAGGGACCATGCTTATTCATGTTTCATGTCCCCAGCACCATGACTAATCTGTAGCTAGTGACTAACATGCTTGCTTTTGAGGAGTATGGCTCTACTGATGGTGGTAAAATATTTCTGAGCTTGAGGAAGACAGTGTTCTATAGGTGATCCCTGATCCTTTTCTTGTATCTGACAAACTCGAGAAATGGTTGCTATATTCTCAGAGCTCTAGGGTTCCTTAGATGGGATTCATAGGCTTGGGGACAGGGGGACTATATAAGAGGCTCTAATTATGCTCCTCCCCTCTACACCACCACCAGAGCAGTCCATTTTTATCCATGTAACATATCAGACTTCAAATAAGACTTTATATAAGGTAACGTTTAATTGCTTTTAAGAGAAGAGTTAGAGGGGGGTCAAAAACCACTACAACGAAGAGCAGATGTTCTCTGCATCCTAAATCATGCTAAAGTTTAAACATCCATGCCTGACGCTCTAGTGTAAAAGCTCATAAAGGAAGGGTTATACCAAGCTCTCATCAGTAATGGAAGAGCTAAAGGGTAGGATGAGATTTGCTACACCCAGTCATCTCACCTTTCTTCAGGAATATGGTGATAATGATAATGGTGGATCCATGAAATCCCAAGCCAGGTCCCTTCTGGTCCATATTGCACAGCAGATCCTTTGTAAAAGTCCTATGCAAAGCTCTAAAACGTTCATGGAATCCCTACCTCAATCAGGTCTTTCCCAGACTATAATGCAAGCCTTCAAACATCTGTGGAACTTCCAAATGCTCCCCACATCTTTTCATTATCAAAAAGCTTTCCTAGCACTCTACCTGTATTTGCGACGGATGTTGAAAAGATATAGCAGATAGAATTACATAGATATCACAACTCTGGGCCTTAATACAGTACATTCGGAAACATACTCAGAGGCAGACATTTAAAGGAGATATGACTAAATGAAAAGAGTGGCCCAGGAAATGGAGGATGCTCAAATACTGAGTGAGACCTAAGATAAAGGGACCCAGGAATTTAAATCCCTGATCTAGGTCAATTAGAGTGCTCTTATATGAAAGAGTCAACCATTACTTCAATCATGCTGCCTTTTTTTTTTTTTTTAAGATTTTATTTATTTGACACAGAGAGAGAAAGATCACAAGTAGGCAGAGAGGCAGGCAGAGAGAGCGGGGGAAGCAGGCTCCCCAGAAGTGGGGCTCCATCCCAGGACCCTGAGATCATGACCTGAGCCAAAGGCAGAGGCTTAACACGGAGCCACCCAGGCAACCCTCATGCTGACTTTCTAACATGAACACTATTCTCGAGCCCCCACGTCCTCACCCTGCATCCAAGTTGATGGTTCAGGGCCCCTGCCTTGCTCCAGCTTCACCTCCCACTCAGGCAGCAGGAGCTGCCTCTGTGAGGCTGATGCTGAAAAAAGATTTCATTGCTCATAAGCCTACGACCAGCAAAGAAAGTCATGGTAACAATCATCCCTCTACACAGGCGGCAAGTTATTCTTTTGTCAACATCCTTTCCCTTAAGGCAGCCCTGAGTGCTCATATTATTATTACTATTATGATTATGATTATTAATAGCAACCAACATTTATTTGGGGCTTACTATGTGCTTTGTATGGTACTAAGCACTTTACATAGATTATTTCATTTAATTCTCATGCAAATACTATGAAGTAGGCACTATCATTATCATGTTCTTTACTGATGAGGAAAATGAAGCTAAGGGAGGACAAGTAAAAAACTCATAAAACTAGTAATTAGCAGAGGCAGGATTTGAACCCAATTTTGTCTGATTCCAAGGTCCACCTCTGAAAAACCACAACATATTGCCTCTAAATCGACCCACAACAAAAATGGTGAGGAGAGCCCAAAACGGTGATATGCTTTGAGTCTTGGGCAGCTTGGCATCCATTCTTAAAGGTGTACGGGGAAGCAGATTCCACAATTTCCCTGTTATTTACTCAGCTTTAACAAACCTGGTTTTAAAGAAGTTCCTCCTTCAAGCAACAAATCCCACCCACTACCCTCTGAGTCCATTTCCTCTTATTATGACTCCAGGGCAAAAGAGAGCAGCAGAAATGAACACACACAATATGATCCTCTGTGCACTTGAGACTTCACTTCCACTCTTTCCAGCCTGCTGTCACCCCTTCTTTATATTACATTCAGTTTAATAATAGCAGCTACCATTCACTGGCACCAGTTCTGTGCCAGGCACTACATACATACATTGGCTCTCTCCTCTGTCATCTCCAGAATTTCAATTTTGACAATATTCTGAAGGACTTAACATCTGATGGAGACCCCTTTGCCCACGATGGGGAAGCAGGAGATCTGGGATTTCAGATAAATAATGACTTTGTGTTCTAGTAATATTGTTCTTTATGGGTCTTAGTTTCCATTATCCATGCCTGTATTATGCCTCTTAGGAAGGTGGAGAGACCAAGACTTCTTAATTACAATGCCTAAGGGCCTTTGTACCCTCACTCAGCTATCTCCAGGCATTCTCCCTGACAGCCAAACCACCTTTTTCTCTTTCCTTAAACTTTAGTCCAAAAGCTTGTTGAGTTCTCTCCATTCACATCCTGTATTCATCCTGAGTGCCTACTGTTTGCACTAGGCACTGTGGGAGACACAACATGAAATCCAATCCCTACAATCAAACTGTCTCATCTCTTTGGAAAAACAAGACTTACACATAAAATTTCTGACCATGCAAGGTAATAATTCTATGCTGGGGGGCGCCTGTGTGGCTCAGTTC
>RCUC01120520.1:0-36546 GCA_003697995.1 Taxidea taxus jeffersonii
GTAGTTTTTCCTGACTTCAGATAATTGTCCTTGGTAGACCCCAACAACAGTTGATTCAGAACTGGTGATAAGCTCAATGGAGCTGATACAGGCTGAAAAAAAATTCCTATAGTAAAGGTAAGAGTTTGTAGAATTTCCCCAGGTGGGGCTTGGAGAGTTTGTTTGTCACATTTTAAGAATGCCTTTGCTCTTCATGCACGCAGCTGTGTCATTTCCTTTTTTTAAAGATTTTATTTATTTGAGAGACTGAGTGTGAGAGAGCACAGAAGCAGGATAGAGGGAGAAGGAGAAGCAGACCCTCTGCTGAGCAGGGAGCTTGATGTGGGGCTCAATCCCAGGACCCCGGGATCATGACCTGAGCCGAAGGTAGACGGCTTAATCAACTGAGTTCCCCCCTCATTTCCTCTTAAGACAAAACTTCTGCATCTGGTTCATGTAACTCCATTGTGGGGTCCTTAGGGGAGAGTGGGATGGTTTAAGTGGAGGCTTCTAGCATGTCATTTGGCACTTCTGTGTCCTGATATGTCTTCTTTTGCTGATTTATTTTGATCAGTTTATCTTGAGCAAATGTTCCTTACCAAAGGAGATGGATAGAGTATTTTCCCCCATGAGAGGAGGCAGCAGCCACATCTCCTCTGGGGAGGAATCCATGATTGGCTCAATTTGGAGGGCACCATCTGGCACACTCCCCCAGGGGCTGGCCGGCAAGTGCAGGCATCAGCAGGGCTCTCTCTGATCCAGGTGAGCACTGGAGTTTGTTTGTTTCCAGAGTCACAGGCAGCTGATATCCCTGCAGTGGTTGTCTGAGTGAAATCATCCTTTGCCACACGGTCGGCCAGGGGCTCTGTCTAGCAACTTAGTGCAAGCTGAGATACAGAACACAAAATGGGAAGACTTTCTAAAATCCCCCTTTTCCCTAATTTTAGGCCTTTTAAAAAATATGCTGATTTTTGTTGAGGAAACATTTTTAGGAAACGTATCCTTCTTGGGGGCTGACGTCTGCACAGGTGCTCGAAACTATCCTGTTCTCTTGACCCTGGTGGTTGGAAGTTTTCTTCATGGTCTGTATCGAACACCCACGCACTGTGGAAGGAACCTGTACTTTGGTTGCAGTTTTTGTAATAGCAACATCATTTCCTGATTGCCATCAGACATCTGTCCAGGGATGTAACCCAACTGGGAAAATATCTCAAGAATTGTACTGTAGCAATAATCAAAAGCTGCTATTTGTCAAAGGCAATATAAACTTCATCTCTTCTAGAACCTACAGTAGCTGCAGGACAGATCAGATGCGATTCTGTCTAGTGCTTCAAGTTTCATTCCCACTTTAAATTATTTAAGGCTGGCTTGGGTAATTCCTTCTTAAGGAACGCCAAAGTTGTGATTTCAAATCCATTTGAAATTCATAAAAGGAACATGGGCTGAGAGGACACATTCATCAGGAGCTCCAGAGAAGGCTAAAGTGAAGCCCTCTTTTCTTCCTACACATGCCCCAATGGGTTGTGGGTTCAAGGAACCTACAGGCCTCCTCAAGTCCTTTCCATTGTCATGACAGTGCTCACTATAATCTGGCACCTGTAATTCCAGCAACTGTAGCAGTACACACTGGAGAAACAGTGTGAAGTAACATGCTCCCCTTTCAAACCAGCTGTGAAGTTGTTAGCCTGAGGAATCTTGGACTCTCTGAAATACTGGGAAGGAGCACACAAAGATCCAGCCTCTTTCCAGAAATTGTTCCATTGGAAATTATCATTTTTTCACAGGAGATATTCTTGGTTGTCCTTCTTGACAGCATAATGATCTGAATGCTTTCCCTATGGTAAGCCTTTCTAGTGTTTGCTCAGGCAATGGCAGCGGGCAGAGCATGGTTTTCGCATGGTCCAGCTGGCATGGGAATTCAGTACACCGCCACCATGTTTCAGAGCCCAAGCCCAGAGCCTGGACCTGGCTTTCTTTTTACAGCTTTATGGAGGCATAACTGACTTATAATAAACTTCGCATATTTAAAGTATACAGTTTAATGCATTTTAGCATATGTATACCTCTCCACAACCACTACATGATGAGACAATGAACATATCACCCCCAAAGATTTCCTCGTGCCCCTTAGCCATCCCTCCCTTTTATTCTCCTTTAAATATTTAACATAATGTTTCAAAGTTGAAAACAAAAAGTGGGAAAGCTACTCTACCCATTCAATGAGTCTGAGTATAATCCCAGGTTTAAAACAAAGTAAGGAGATTACGACATTTATAGACCAATTTTACTTCTGGACCTAGATGTGAGAGTCCTTGATGAAATACTGGTTAACGGAATTAATCAGTTAAGGAAAAAATTACAATTGCACAATTACAATTTCTCTTCATAGAATCCCCTTTTTATTCTCCAACGTATTTTCCCACTAAATCTTTGTTCATTTCTTTCCCTACTTTTTCCTCCCAATTTCCTCACAGTTTTAGCTTTAGCTGATATTCTCATTTTATCCTGACATTATAAAACAAGCTGGCTGTTTTCTCATAAGTTCCTGCAGAGGAAATGTGTCCTAGATGAGGAAAAAATTCTAGAAGGTGGCAGTCACCCACATTTCAAAATGAAAGGAGCAAAACAATGAGAGAAGTAATATTCAGTTACAATTTTCTTAGGCCCTTCTATTGTTCACCAAACCCTTGAGTCCCCATCAATACCACTGGGGTTGCCAGATAGTCATTTATCAGGTTCAATTTGTGTCAAAGCTCCTGAAAACAAAGACTGCTTCTTTGACCTTGGAGGGTAGGGCCCAACAAATAGGACTTCTTTGATATTAATGATTCATTTCGTCTGTCTTTGCAGCTGTCTCTAACGTTTCTGGTATTTAGGAATGAATGTTGAACTTTCTCAACAAATATTTACCAGTTAAGTGCTAACTTTGCACTTGAACTGCATGCTGAGATGGAAATGGAGAAAATGCTCTATTAAAATTGCTAGGACCAAAAAGCATACATACACCTTAAAACACTATAAATTCAAGGGCTAAATTATGGTACAGTGGGATAGAAAGGAATGGGAAGGCTCTAAAAAGGTAGCTGTACTTAGGCTTTGCAGGGTGTATGGTGGGAGCCCCTGAAACAGCCCAGCTACCAAAGTGCTTTCACTGTAATAACGGGACTGTTGGGGATGGGTCGGTGGTATGGGGACATGAAAGATCTAAGTTCCATAGTTGAAACAGGAACCCTGGTGTAATGGGAGAGAAAAGAGCACAAGGTAGATGAGGCCTGATCATGGAGGACCCAACAAAATTACCTTGTGCCCATTTCAGTCAGCCCCTTCTGTAAGAGGCAACCACTTTTCAGATACCCACCACCATAGACTGCTTCCTCCTGCTGTTGAATTTCATATAAGTGGAATCATGTAGTACATACCCTTTCATGTTTGATTTCTTTCACCCAACATGGTTTTGAAACTCATAGTTTTGCATGTATTTAAAATTCCTTTTGGGGGCACCTGCATGTCTCAATCCATTAAGCAGATGACTCTTGATCTCAGCTCAGGTCTTGATCTCAAGGTCCTAAGTTCAAGCCTGGTGTTGGGCTCCACACGGGGTGTGGAGACTACTTTAAAAAGAATTCCTTTTTATTGCTGAATCCCACTCTGTTGAATGAATTAACCACATTTCTCTCTTCTCCAGGTTTTGTCTATCATGAATAAAACTGCTATGAACAGTCTTATAGACATATTTGCGTGGATATATGCTTTAATTTCTCTTGGGTAAATAGGAGTTGAACTTCATAGGTTATAGGGTGGATGTCTGATTAACTTCATTCCATTCTGCTAGTTTTCCCAAATAGTTCTCCCCTTTTACATCCCCACCAGCAATGAATGAGAATGTGTTACTCCATGTCCTTGCTAACATTTGATATTGTTACTCTTTTTAATTTGATCTATTTTGGGTATTCTTGTGGTTATGACGTACTTTCACATTGTGGTTTAATCAGCATTTTCCTGATGTCTGATGATGAGTACCTTTTCGTGTATAGTGACCATTTTTGTGCTTTGATGGGGTATTGGTTCAAATCTCTTGCCCATTAAAAAAGAAATATAAGATGTCTTTTGTATTATTGAGTTGTTAGAGTTCTTTACATGTTCTGGGTAGAATACACCCCTCTCTCTCTCTCTCTCTCTCCCAATCTGTGATTTGCCTTTTCATTTTCTTAATGGTATTTTGCTGAGCAGAAATCTTAGATTTTAGGAATCCAGTTGATCAATTATTCCCTATGGAGAAGTGTCTGTTGTCCTGTAGTAATACAAGTGAGACGCCTGATCCCAATCTGTCTTCTAAGGACATAGAGTTCAGGACTACAGCAAAATCGACTGCTGTGTAGTAATAAAAAGGTGATAAACCTGCAGAGCAACTATGCAAATGAGCTGTTACAACATAAAAGTTCATAAATAAGATGACAATCTGAATGGTGTGCATGTGATTGTTAGTTGATAAAACTCTGATAAGCCTTTGCAAGAGTGCCCTTTCTACCCCTTTCCAACTTCTGTTTGGACTGTCAGAAAACCTGTAACTTACCACCAGGAAGGTAAGAGAAATATGAGAGGCCCCAGTATCCCTGTAACTCCCAATTCTTTTCAATCTGCTTGTATACTTTTTGCTGTTTAACTGCATTTTGCAGAGATCTTTGGGACTGAGATAATGCCCTGTGTCACCTAGCACAGCTGACAGGATTCCAAATTGATTTAGTGGAGATTGTAGCTGGGCTCTGGGTAAGAATATTCTGGGATGGCCATTAGAGGACAACATGCACTCCCTAGTCAAGAACCACTGGGAATTGATAATCTAAATGAGGCTTTGAAGTGATTAACTGGATGCCTAGGAATGATGGCTTCATTAGCCATGGGACAGAAAAAATGCCTCATTGGAACAGGCCAAGAAAATGTACCATGGGAGGACAAAGCCACTACTCTTCCAAATGGATTATCCTGTTGCTCCCAAAAAGAGAAAGAGTAGGGAAAGCACATTCCTTTGGTTTTCAGTGTCCATTCTCTGAGCCAAAGGCCAAGAGCTACATCCAAGGAAATAAGCAAACCATCTGGAATGAAGCTGTTATTTGTGTAGGATGCGGGAGAGACTCAAAAAGAGACAGTCTAGTCTGCTCACCTTGAAAGAGGCAGATACAGATAAGGAGGCCCTCTGAGCTGCAAGGGACAGATGCAGCACTTCTAGAAGTACACGGTCCCCATGTTTGGGACTTGAATTTAATAGTGAGCACCAGAGATGGTGCGTGCCTCATTTGGGCTCCCATCCCCACTGGAGGGTCCAGAGCCCTCTGTTCACCCAGGGGGAGGCCAAAAAAGCAGATGGAGTGCCATATGTCTGCTTACAGGCACTCGAGTTACAGGGGAAGGATCACCAGGAAGTGCTCCCTGCCCACCTCTCTTCCCAGTCACCTCAAGGCCCCACAGTGTGGTGCTGGGTATGGAGCTACCAGGTGCCTGACTTCTACCATAGCTGTGTACAAAGCTTTAAAGGCCCTTCCCCTCCCAATCCCCATGTAAGGAGATGAAGAAAGTTCTGTCTACTGAAGAGTTCTAAAACAAGAGGACAACAGAAGCACAATAGCAACCACTATGCAGCTCAGCCTGCACCAGTACTGGAACAGAACCCAAATCCTCCACTGCTATCTACTGACAGATACCCAGAAGGCTGAATGTTCTCTAGGACGATGACTGACTTTTTCAGAGGTAAAAGTTACAGAACATAAATGTTTACAAGTTCAAGCCAGAAGGACCTGGGCTTACCTGTGTTCTTTATGACTAGGATGTAACAGTACTTTTAAACTTGGTCCCCGCCCCGTGGTTTACCAGTGGGTTGATGTGGGTTGTGACAAGAAAGGATCCAAGGGACTCCAACAAGAGTTTTGACTTGAACTAAAAAGTTGCTCTAAAGTGAGGTTTTAAAAACCAACATATGGTTAGAATGGATTTTGGCATTAAGATTTAAAAATTCACTTTGAGACATGCTAACTATGGAATGTTTAAATGGGGACATTTTTGCTAAACTGGATAAAAATGATGCAGCACCATGATTTGATGTGTTAAACTACCATGTACTATTATTTGATGTAAACATGCCCTTAATCTCCTGGATAAAGATAATTGGAGCCCCATTAAGATTAATTGGACATATACTAAATTATTGGTCAAGAGATGAAAGGAAGATTACTGTCTCATGGAAAAAGTCCAATCCTAATGATCATATATTACTTTGTATATTTGTATGTTAAGTGTGTTAAACATATGCTATGGATGGAAGGACTGTAAAAAAAAAAGGGGGGTCAACATGACTTTTTCTGTATCTCTATGGAAATCTGACCTTTAAAGATATTTATTTGCTGGGTGGGGGAGGGGGGAGAGCATGAGCCAGAGCGGGAGGGGCAGAGGGAGAGGAAGAAACAGGCTTCACTGGGCAGGCACTCTGACACTGGGCTCAATGTCTGGACCCTGTGACCATAACCTGAGCTGAAGGCAGACTCAATCCACTGAGCCACTGAGGTTCCCCTGGAATCCTGACTTTAAATCAACATCCTTGCTGTTTTCTTCCAGGACCCTGGTAAGAGAACATGTTAGGTGTACTGCTGGGGAGCACTGCTTTTAGTAAAAGGTAGATCTTATGATGCACACCTATCATTTTAAACCATGATTTTGTAACCTTTTCCTCCACGTAATGGTGGTGCAGTGAATTGATATGTGGTGCTGGCTCCAGTGGGTACAGGAAGACCAAAGAAAATTCCTCAGACTCATTTCTCTGTATGAATTGTGGAGGAAGACCTAAACCTCAGAGAAATACCTGAGACTGTCTTGCTCTGTGGCAACTTCCTTGGCATCTTTGCATAATAATTTTACATGGTATCCAAAAGATAAACAAGTTACTGTTATTTGTTGCTGTTAAGTGAACTTTTGAAATCTGTAAATTCTCACAATCCTTCAAATAGAGGTTGCTAATGGCAATAGGCATCCTGATTTTTTTTTGTGAACCTTTTGCTTATCACTATGTGCAAAATGGCATGCGGTGATGATAACTTGCTTAACTGACATGGAGAGTGTTAAGTTTTTATGTTCAGTATATTTTGTGTTTATTATCTGCATCACTATATAATACTTCTTGAACTATTATTGCATTGCTGAATCAAGAGTTATATGGTTTAGAGATTATGTAACCGGGTAGTATAATTGAGAAGAGAATAACCCTGGATTGCTTGTTAGAACTGGATCACTTTGCAACTCCTTCCAAAACATCTGTTGTTTGAACCGATAAGTCACTGCTTTAAAATAAGTTGTTGCAGCATTGGAAGATTTATGAAACTAGAAAAGAGCTTCCACCACCCTATTTGGCAATAGATTATCAGATTGGTGAATTCACTGATCATTAATGCTGGGTATGTTCTTAATGATTTTGGTACTTACCTGTCCAGATCATTATGTCATTGGGTTGGAGCCCTGGGGTGCCATGGAGTGAGAAGTAGTGAGTGAGGGTCACTGATGGGAGAGAAGACCCTGTCATCTAAGGACACAAGCTATACTCCAACACTGGCCCACAGCTGCACAGTGAGGAAGAATGTGGTAAGGCTGCAAAGCAAACACTCAGAATGAATTACTGTTAGCTAGAAGCTCATAGACAAACTGTAAGAATATACACATGCTTGCTAGTTGACATAGCTCAGGTAAAATTTCGAAAGCATACCTCTCCATTCTCTCTGCTTCTCACCCCCACTCAACTTCTGTCTGAAGATATTTGGAGAGAGTATAATTTACTGTGGGGAAGATAAAAAGAAACATCTAAGGGAACTCCAACATTGCCCAAACTCCTGATTCTCTTTTATCTGCTTCTATGTTTTTATGTTAAGAAATATTTTTTCAGGGGCACCTGGGTGGCTTAGTCAGTTAAGCATCTGGCTCTTGATTTCCGCTCAGGTCATAATCCCAGGACCCTGGGATCAAGCCCCACATCAGGCCCCCTGCTCAGCAGGGGTCTGCTTAAGGACTCTCTCTCTCTTTCCTCCTCCCTCTGACCCTTCCCTTACTCATGCACACACACTCTCTCTCTACAATAAATAAATACATCTTAAAAATTTTTTAAAAAAGAAAACATTTAAAAGCACAGTTTTTTTTTTCAAAATTCTATGAACAATTTCAAGCACAGAGAATACTACATTGAATATTGCTATGCCCACGACCATTTATATCATAAATATTTTGCTATATTTGGCCTCCGGCATACCTGTCCATCTATCATTCTATTCATTCATCAAACTGTCTTATTTTTATACATTTCAAAAGAAGTTTCAGACACCAGTACACTTCCCCTGAACTACTCCAGTATGCATATCATTACCTAAAGTTCAATATTTGTTATTAGCACAATCTTTTCTTTTTTTTGGATTATTTTTTTTGAGGTAACATTTACATATAATGAAATGCAGAAATCTTAAGTAAACATTCACTAAGTTTTGACAAATAGATCTATAACTCAAACACTTATCAAAATATCAAACAATACTGTTCCACAGAAATATAATGTAAGCCACAATATATAACTTATACTTTTCTAATAGCTACATTAAGTAAAAAGAAACTGCTAAAAATTTTTAAATAATTTATCACTTTAAGTTAAATATCTAAAATATTAGAATCAAACTTGGAATAGTAAAATATTACTGAGATGTTTTATATTCTTTCCTACTCAGTCTTCAAAATCTGGTGTGTATTTTACACTTGGAACACATCTCAGTTCAGACTAGTCACATATCAAGTGCTCAACAGGCCCATGCAGCCAGGGGACTGGGCATGGGATAGCACATATAGAATGTTTCAATTCCCCAGGAAGGCCCCATGCCCCTTCCACCCAGTCACCATCCCCATCCTCACAGAGGCAACCATCATTCTGGGTTTCCTCCCCCATCATTGTTGAGCTCTGCCTGTCCTAGCATTTCATGTAAAAGGAATTGAATAGCATGTAGTCTTCTTTGACTCCGCATAATGCTTCTGAGATTCATTTATGCTATTATCTGTACTCAGATAGCAGCTGGTACTTGTATGATTAGTCTGATAAGAAACTGCTCAGCCCTTGTCCAAAACGGCTACCCCATATTCGATCAGCAATTATTAGAGTTCTGATTCTTCCACACTCAGAATGGTCAGTCTTCTCAATGTTAATTGTTTGGTGGGTAGATAGTGGTTTATTTTACATTTTCCTAATAGCACATGATGTTGAACGTGTATATATGTGCTTATTTGCCATTTATGTTCTCTTCTTTCATGAAGTATCCAAGTCTTATGTTCTTTTCAAATATGTGCTTTTCTTTTCACTAGTGAATTCTTTATATATCCTGAATGTCACTCTTTTATCAAATATATGCTTTACACCTATGTATTTTTCCTAATCTGTGGTGTGCTTATTGGACTTCTTAGTGGTCTCTTTGGATAAGCAGCAATTTTAAGTTTTGTTGAGGTTTAATTTATTAATTTTCTTTTAAAAGTGCTCTTTTCTGTTCCTCAGAAAGCTCTGCTTATCCTTAAGTCATAAATCTACTCTGTTTTCTTATGAAGATGTCATTGTTTCAGGTATTCTAATTAATAATATGATCCCTTTTGGATGAATTTTTATATGCCTTGTGATTGTATATCCAGTTGTTCTAGTACGTTCTGTAGAAGGCTTCCTTTCTCACCAGGGTTCCTTTGGCACGGATTGAAAATCAAATGACCATATAAGCAAGCACCTCCTTCTGTGCTACTGATGTAGGTGTTGACCTTCCCTCTGCAATGTCTTGTCTTAACAGCTGTAGCTTTAGAGTCAGTCTTGAAATCCCTCATTCTAATCCAACTTTGTTCTCTTTTTTGGGGTAATACTACTTCAGATATTCTAGGTTCTTTGCATTTCCATATAAATTTGATAATTAGTTTGCCAATTTGTACCTAAAAAGCCTATTGGTGTTATTATGGGGATTGCATCAAATCTGTGGGTCTGTTTGTAGATAACTGACATCTTGCCAACGCTCTTCTATTCATCTCTTCCCATGCAGAAACGTGGCATATGTGTACATTTGTTTTGCTATTCTCTAATTTCCACCAAAAATAGTTTTTAGCACACATGTTTTGAATATATTTTGATAAATGTTTTCACAAGTATTTTATATTTTTTGATGCTATAGAAAATGGAAGTTAAAACATTTAATTTCCAACCGTTTGCTGCTAATATAAAAAATACAATTAATTTGGGTGCCTGGGTGGCTCAGTCAGTTAAGTATCTGCCTTCAGCTAAGGTCATGATCCCAGGTCGTGGGATTGAGCCACACACTGGGCTCCCTGTTCATTGGAGGGTCTGCTTCTCAACCTCTCCATCTGCCTGACACTCCCTCTGCTTGTGCTCTTTCTCTCTCAAATAAATATGAAATTAAAAATTACAATTAATTTTTATATAATCATCTTGTATACCATGACCTTGGTAAATTATTTTACTAGACCTAATAGCTGAAGATACTCTGGTCTTTCCCACATACTCATATCATTTACAAATAGAGGCTATTTTATTTCTTTTCTAATCTTTATGTCTTTTCTTTCTGGACTTTTGCACAAGATACACAGTAAGATGTTGAATTTTTTAAAAAGATTATGAACTAGTATTGAATTTTGTCAAATTTTTTTTCTGTATCTATTAAGGAAGTTTTTTGTTTTTTTTTTAAGACACATATTAAAAACTTGTCCCAAACATCAACTCAAACAAATTTAGGAAAGTGTTTATTCAATCTATCCCTTACTCACAGCTGTCCATTACTATCATGCTATTTGGCTTTTGTACAAGACCACCACCTGGTGGGTCAGTGACAGAGAGTGGGCTCAGACACATACCTTCTTCTGGCTTTAAAGCTTCTACTCTTACACCAGCATCATGGTGCCCTTAGACTAGCTGAATTATTGTAAGAATTCTTGTGACAATGCTTTTAGTTTTTTTCTCTTTATTTTTATGGATAAAATGCAACATACATATTATACTTAACAATGAAAGTTGGGACAAAAGAATCAATACTTTTGAGATGGGAGACAACATAAGACAACATTGGGATTTCTTACGACATTAAATAATTTTCTAATCAGAGCACATAGTTTTAGAAAATACTCGGGAAAATGACTGAAAGAAAAGATGTTGTTTTTAAATTAAGGTGTATATATGTGTAAAACTATTTAAAGTGTTTGAAAGAAACATTTTAATCCATGTCATATTATTTTTTATTAAATGACATATTGGTGGAAAACAGTTGAAAATGCCTGTCAGAAACTAGGAGCTATTTAATCCCATAATATTCTTTTCAGGCATGTAAAACATTTGTGAAAAACAGTTGAAATGTGCTTGAAAGAAAGAAGGGACATTTTAATCTCATGCTACTTTTCAGTCAAGCGCAGTATGGAGAAAGTAGTTGAAAAAGTGCCTGAAAGAAGGGAGGACTATTAATTCCCACACTTGAAGACCTGCATTGCAACATGGTGAGACACACATGACAATGACTAAGGGACATGAATTCTCTCAGAGTATAACACAGGTCACAGGTACAGAGAATTTTTGGCTTTAAAGCTTGCACTAAAAAATATTTTACATCATTAAATGTATATTATTAAATGTACACTGAAAGCTAACTGAAGTGACTTAAATAAGATGACTCGGACAGTTTGTAACAAAAACTGTTAAAGTCCATTAATTTTTTTCCTAAGAAAGACAAGTGAGGTAGTTTATACTGTTTACACATTGTAACAAAATTAATATTCTAGTTTATTTGAAGATCCTACTGGCTCTAAGAATCATATCCCCCAATTACCTGCTTAAGAAAGGGATCCTCTTTTGCAAAATGGAGAAAACAATAAGCCAGTTCTAGGTTTTTTTCTGAGTAAGTGTCACTAAAATGTTAACTTTCTCTAATACCTTCCTGGATATTATTTTCCTAACTGTACACCAAGAGCACTTGGGAAGAGGTGGGTGGGAAGCTAGTGGGAACTGAATCTAGGAGCCCAGGATCTGACTCTTGTTTGCAAGCATACTACTCAATTTTACAGACTACCATAACTATTTTAAAACAATTTTTGATAAAGCAAAGATAGTTTCAATAATTATTTGACAGAAATTTTTTAATTGTAATTGTAGGGGTTTGTTTATTCTTTAAGAATAAAATTAGTAAAAGGAACCTCTACTCATACAAAAATTAGTCTGTGTGTCTACTGAAATTCTCTAATCACTTAGTTAATCCTATGACTAAGAATAAAAGTTATATTCAGAGATACTGGTATTGACATGGCCTTCCATATTACATAGTTATTTGAAAGTTGTCACACATACTTAAATACATTCAAGTGATTAACTTAAAGCTATTGGGTTAGCTAGGTCTTTAACATCTGACACCACACAAAAGTAAGATATTCAGAAACAGTTGTCTTCTGTCATCTGTCAGCCACTTATTTAAAACTAATGACAAGTGGAGTAAATCTTAAAACCTTTGGAACTTATATATAGGTTCTAACATGTTTTCAGCCCAAAGATGGGAAAATTCTCAAATAAAAAACTAGATCTGCAAATCTTTGATAAAAAAAGTCTTCTACAATAGAATTTAACTATATGAAACTATAGGAAACACGATAAGAAAAATCAGTCTCTGTTTTCGTGTATATACAGAAGTATAAGATAGCTAATTTGAAGAATTTCTTCCGTGTGTGGGTATAAATTATTGCCATCTTAGCCTCTGGAAGTTAGTAGCTGCATAAAATAAAATGTGTACTCCTATTGTTCTGAATTTCAAAAACAATAAAAGCATTTTTTTTTCAGACTCTTGAAATTCATTATGTAAACTAACATGCCATCATTTAGCGAAACATTGAAAAGTGATGAAATGTAGGAATAAATAAAAACCTACACAACACATGTTTATCTTCTAATGGGTTTTCAGGCACAGGAAATAAAAATTCTCAAACAAATAAAATGAATGGATATTTGAGTTTTTTATAAAAATAAAATCCTAATGGCCAGAAACATAATTATCTACATGTTGAATATGAATAATGTTTTTAGAGATATCAAGGCATAATAATGCTGCATATAAAAGATTTCTTCTAGGGGTACCTAGGTGGCTCAGTCAGTTAAGCATCCGACACTTGATTTTGGCTCAGGTCTTGATCTCAGGGTCGTGAGTTCAAGCCCAGGGTTGGGCTCCATCCAGGGTGTGGAGCCTACTTAAAAAAAAAAAAAAAAAGATTTCTTCTATATGTGGGCTTAAATTATTATATCATGTTTTGAGAATTGGTAAGTACAAACATTGGTTAAAACATCTGGTAAAAACACTTTTTTATCAAAGCATTGGTAAAATGTTTTCTGTATTTATAACTTTACTGTTTGTACTGCAAAAGAGAGTCATTTGGACATTAAATCTCATTAAAATTATTATGAATTCAATGAAATCTCAATCTGTGGATTCTAATCCAAAGCACCCATGTAGGATAAATGAGACCTCTGTCCCCGTTTTTAGCTAACCCTAGACCTATATCTGAAGTCTTAAGATGAAAGGCAGAGCTATCTGACCCTTCAGCACATTTCAGATTTGCTCTCCCATTAGATTATGGAGAACTATGTGTTCTCACCAATTGTAGGTCTGAAAAATGGCTCTGCAGGATCTTCATAGTAAGACAGTTTCCAGCTTACCAAATATGCATCTGATTTTAAAGCCTGAGGCTAATCCATAGTACTTGGCCATATCTATGAATGATGAACAGAAAAAATTTGCTTTTACAGCATACAAAACTTGGATATAACAGTATTTTTCAGTACTTCTGGATGACGAACAGTTGGATAAAGACAATTCTCTATTTTTAAATTGGGGCTACAGAAGTGACAATCTACAGTTATAAAATATAAAAAAAATGATATGTTTGATCAGGAAAGGAAATCTGTGCCTGGCAGAGAAAGCTTTTCATTGAGCACCATAATCATGAAAAAAGATAGAGGTCTGTGACTATTAACTACACAGAAGGTTATGAAAGCACAAGAACACCCTCTGTCAAACTAACCTTTGCTATGGGAACCTGTGCACATAAGAGAACAAGCTTTAAAAATATAAATTTTCAAGAACCCACGATAGAGAAATGCTTTCTTGCACCAGAATGCGGATAGTCATAATACAGTACAACATACGTAACAATACAGTGTTCTTTCAACAGAAGTTCATCCTCCTCCAATTTGGGAGCAAGTCAGGGCATCAATATTGTATACATAACTTTAGAAACTGATTCCCTTTGAAAAGCAGATCTGAATTATTTTGCAGAGCAGAAATTATTGATACTTCTGGCATTCTTGCTCAAAAAGGTCAACATATATATAACATAAGTAAAACAAAGACTCTTCTGCGTCTTGTGTTTCGTAGCATCTGCTACATAAAGAAGTGTTTTTCATCTCTAGGTATAAGACGAAGTTCATTTCTGTTGTGAAGTCAAAGTACTAGAAATGATTATAGAGTTCCATATACTAGCTTGGCCTTTCCTCTGGAACAATCACAGCGTCTTTCCTTCACCATTATTAAGGAACTATAGGAGAAAGCCTCAGCTCAGTCAAACAGTTCCTCCTCTCCACAGTTCATGCTGACAATGCTGGAAGATGCCACTTGGACTGAGAAACACCAAGAGGGTTATTGAAACAAACATGTCAAAAACAGTCTTGTTATTTTCCCTACCAAATGTAGAATCTTCTTGACATATAATACATGATAGGTGCCATCTTGGGGGGTATTTCAAAAACTTGGTTGGGGTTTAATCACCCACTCTGCTTGAGGATTTACATGATATATGTCCAATATATAAGCATCTGGATCCAAGCAATGCTGCCCTAAAGGAAAGAGAAAATCAGAGAATGTTTTCGAGAGTGCACACTTCTATGTGTGCATGTGCGTGTGTGTGTTGGGAAGGTCCAAATAAGGCCAAGACAGTTCTCTCAACCAAAGGTTAAGTAGATACATGTTCAAGGTTCTTAAGCAAAGCCAGTCTGCCTGCCTGCCTTATTCCTTCCCTTCTTTGTTTCTTTCTGACTGTGAAATACTTCAAATAAACCCCATGCAAAATTGCAAAATTGTGGGAAAAAACAGACATACCAGCTATAGTCAAATTGTTCCCTAGACTCAGCACATAAGTTAGGAAAATATGGCAAGAACCTGTCTAAGGTATAAACTGATTATTTATATAATAACACATGTCCCCTAATGGTTTTACAGACAGTATCTTGACCAGGGCTAGAAAAGATTAAAATCAAGTTCATTTCAGAAATGGTCATTTTGTTTCTTTACTACAGATGCAATTCCCATAGACAGGAAATCTAGAAATGATAACAAAAAGATCATTCCATGAAGCAAATACATTTGAAAATCATAATTTACGTACAGTGTGTTTGAAATGCATATCAAAGTCTCAAATGAAACCACCAATATCTGACTCCATGCTTGATTCATTTATCAAATATTTCTTGGAAGTTATTATATGCTAGGCACTATTCCAGGGGCTAGGGCTACAGGCAAGCATCATATAGTGAAAAATATTTGCCCCGAGGGCACTTACATTCTCAAAGTAGTTAAAGACAACCAGCAAATAAGCAAGTATAATATAAAATAAGCCTTACAGTGATAAGAACGTGAGAGAACAACAAAGCTGGGAAGGCACATCTAGAGAAGGTGAGATCCTGGAAGGTCTCTTTGAGAAGGTGACACAGTGGCAAACACCTGTGAGAGTTGAGGGAGTGAGAAATGAACACTCAAAAGGAGAGCATTCTGGGAAAAAAGAGTAAATGCAAAGGCTCCGAGGCAAAATGTGCCTGGTGAATGGATCTGCAAAGCTGGTGCTGAGCGGGTCTGTATATAACTTGAGGGGCAACTGCCTGCAGGTGCGTTTAAAGCAATGAGAAGGACTGAGCTTGCCAAGGAAGTTAGGTGTAGGTAGAAGAGTTCTAAGGCCTGACCCTACAGTTTTCCACATTGAAGCTTGAGAGGATGAGAAGTAGCAGGCAAAAGAGACTCAGGAGCTGCCAGTGAAGTGGGACAAAACCCAGAAGCTTAGGTTGTCCTTGAAACCAGGTGAAGAACGTGTGTTTTCAAAGAAGGAAAAGATCAACTCTGGCAGTTATCAAGACAGAACGAATGACTGGATTGCACAACGTAAGAGTTCTCTGGTGGCCTCAACAAGAGAGCAATTTTGGTGAAGTGTTTTGGAGTAAAGCTTGACTAGAGTGGTTTCGAGAGAGAACAAGAGGAAGAAATTGGAGGACAGAAAGTGGATTCAAGGAGTTCTTGCTGTAAAGCAGAACACTGGAATGGAAGTAGGTTTGAGAGAGAGTTTTGTGAAGATGAATATTACCAAAAATGTTTATGTAGTTGGAAATGATGCAGTTGGGAGGGAAAAGCTGATGGTGCAGGGGAGAATGGGGGGCTGAAGCAAGGCCCCGAGTGGCAGGCGGGAACACAAAGTGAGGCAAACGTGGAGGTGTTGGCCATCAGTGGGAGCTGGCGTGGTTCATCCAGACACTTCGGAAGACCTGAACGAAAGGGAAGGCAGGACACAGATGCAAGCAAAGGCAATTTCCGTTGGATTCCTTTTTCTTCCTCCTCAGGGAAATAGGAAGAATTAACCTGGGCTGAGGATGAAACCAGGGAAGTTAAACAAGAAAGGTGTCGCAGTGTCAAAGTTCCATGATATTCTCTGTTTTGCAGGGATCTCCAGGAAGCGACTTTCCAACTCTGAGGCACACTTAAAAGACCCCAAAGTCTACTCCGTATCAATTAAAATATCCACATTTAAATTTTAAAAATATTTTATAAAATTCATACAACTGTTCTCATATGAAATTAAAAATTCAGAAACTTACTGATGTTGAATTTATATTTAAGAAACTCATAAAATATGCTTTTATAATAATAACATCATATTTCTTTTAGAGTAATCAGAGAATTTAGGAGTAAAAACCGTTAGAGAATGCTTACCTATATTTCCTCCAATTTCATATAACCGTTGGTTCTGAATCTTAAAGCATTCTGATGAACCATGACTGGAAAAAAAAAAAAAAAAGCAATGTAATTTAATCTTCTTCCATGATCTGAGGTAAATTTGTGCTTTAAATATCATGGCAACAATTCCTTCTGCCTTGAATGAAATACACTCACAAATCATTATTATGATCAAAGTTATGATAAATAATTCTATTTGTTTGACACAGCCAAGCATCCAAGGCACAGTGAGGGTGGGACTATTCCAAACCAAGATGGACACTGCTGTGCTCCATAGCAGCCTGCAGTCCATTCTACCCACAACTGTCAGCTTCATTTAAGAGAGGACTGTTACAGACACAGCAAGGCTGGTAAGGAGCAGCTGCATGTTTAATATTGCCTTGTCATTGGTCACATTACTCTCAGTTCAAAAGAAGTCAGGTTTTATTTCTCTTCTTGCCAAAAATTGAATGGGATTCTCTCCTCTGTGCTATGTTTCTAAACTTGCCTAAAGGCTTTTCAAACTGGTTAATGTTGACTTCATTGCATGTTTTTGCTCTATAGTGAAAGCAAGTCAGAGATAATTGCCCAATTTAATTTCTGCACCCCAGACTAGAATGCTGCAGTAGAAGAGTGGCTGATCTTCATCCTACCTAAGCAATGACTTTCAGTTTTGTTACATCCAAAAAGATTGACCTCAGCTCTTTGTGAGGAAGAAAGATGTGTGACCTATTTTCTTTAACTAAACATTTTTATTTGAGATCATTATAGATTTGCTCATAGTTTTAAGAAACTGCACAGATAGATCCTATGTACCCTTTACTCAGTTTTCCCCAGTAGTAAAATCTTGCAAAGCTCTAGTGCGTTACCACAATCAGAATGTCAACATTGATTTGGTCAAGATGCAGAACATTTCCATCACCACTAGGCCCCTCTTGTTTCCCTGTAATAAGCCCACTTACCTCCCTCTCCATTCTCATTCCTACCCTCATCCCTTATCCATGGTAACCTCCACTCTATCCCACATTTTCTAGAAGTTTGTCATTTCAAAAATGTTAAATAAGTTGACACACAGAGTTTAGAACTTTTTGTATTGGCTTTTTTTTTTTCAATCACCATAAATCATTGGAGATTCATCCAAGGTGTGGCATTTTATTTGCTCAGTAGCACACCATGGCATGGATGTGCCAGTTTGTTATTTACCCGTTGTAGGAGGTCTGCGTTTCTTTTCCAGATTTTACCATTATAAATGAAGTTGCAATAAGCATTTGTATATAGGTTTTTGTGTGAATATAATCTTCATTTCTTTGGGATATATGCCCATGGGGCACCTATCTGGCTCAGTCCATACAGCATGTGACTTTTGATCTTTGTTTTTGATCTTTTGAGTTGTGAGTTCAAGCCCCACATTGGCTGCAGGCATTACTTGGAAAAAAAAATACCAAGAGTGTGAAAACTGGGTCACATGGCTGTGGCATATTTAGTTTTATGAGAAACTGCCAAACAGTTTTATAGAATGACTATAGCCACCAACCAATGTATGAGTGATCCAAAGATCTCTGTATCTTTGCCAGTATTTGGTGTCCTCACTATTATTTATTTTAGCCATTCTGAGATGTTTAATTATATCATTGTGGCTTTGCACTTCCCTAATGGTTAAAGATACTGAACATCTTTTCATGTGCAAATGTGTATCAGTATATACTCTTTAGTGATATGCATTTTTGTTTATTTATTTTTTAAGATTTTGTTTATTTATTTGACACAGAGAGTGAGCGAGCACAGTAGTGAGGGTGGCAGGCAGAGGGAGAGAGAGAGAAGCAGGCTCCCTGCTGAGCAAGGAGACCGATGTGGGGCTCCATCCCAAGACCCTGGGATCATGACCTGAGCCGAAGGCAGACAGCTAACTAACTGAGCCACCCAGGCACTGCTTGCTCATCTTTAAATTAGGTTGTTTCTTTCTTATTTTTGAATATTGAGTTTTCCTTTTATATTCTAGATACTAGTCATTTACTGGAAGTGAGTCTTTTCATCCTTTTCATTGAATCTTTTAGTACATGTTTTCAATCTTGATGATGTCCAATTTATCAATTTTTACCTCTTATGGATCATGCTGGGTTTTTTTTGTTAAGGTTTATTTATTTATTTTTGAGAGAGGAAGCATGGGGGAAGGGGCAGAGGGAAAGAATCTTAAGCAGACTCCCGGCTAAGCATGGAGCCCAACATAGGGCTTGATCTCAGGACCCCAATATCATGACCTGAGCTGAAATTAAGAATTGGTCACTCAACTGACTGAACCACCCAGACACCCCTGGATCATGCTTTTGATGTCAACTTTAAGAACTCTTTACTAGCCTGACGTCACAGAGGTTTTCTCCTTTGCTATTTTCTAAGAGTTTTATAGTTTTACATTTAAGTCTGTGATCCATTGTGGGTTTTTTGTTTTTTTGTCTATAGAGGTCCAACTGCTAGAGCACCATTTATCATTTGTTAAAAAGGCTACCTTTCAACCACTGAGTTGCTTTTGTACTTCTCAGCTGGGTGGCTCAGTTTGTTAGCTCTCCAACTCTTGGTTTCTGCTTAAGTCATGATCTCAGGGTTGTGAAATCGAGCCCTGCATCTGTCTCCATGATCAGCAGGGATTCTGCTTGGGTTTCTTTCCCTCTCCCTCTGCCCCTCCCCTCCATTCTCTCTAAAATAAATAAATAAATCTTTAAAATTTTCAGTTATTAGAATAGTCAAATTCATAGAGACAGAAAGTAGAAGAGCAGTTACCAGTGGCTGGAGGAGGGAGGAATGAGGAGTTATTGTTTACTGGGGACAGAATCTGAGTATGCAATGATAAAATCTTTCTGGAGATGGATGGTGGTAATGATTATATAATAATGTGAATGTACTTAATACCAGTGAACTGTAGATTTAAACTGAACTTTGTTATGGGCAGTTTTTTCCTCTCCTACCATTAATCTATCTTTCCTTCTTTTTTCTTTGTTTCACTCTCTTCCTCCCTCCCTCCTTTTTCTTTACTTTTTCTTCCTTCCTCCCTCCCTTTCTTTCTCCTTCTCCATTTCTTCCTCCTTTTTCTTTCCCCCTTCCTCCTTTCCCTTCCCTTTCCTTCCCTTCCTTCCTTTTCTTTTCTGTTTTTGTCTTATTGCAGTAGTTTAATCTTCTAATAGTATTTTGGATAAAAGTAGTGTTCTTGATCTAGTGTTCAGTCTTTCATCATTAAATATAGTATTAGCTGTAGATTTTTGTAGATGGTCTTTATCAAGTTGAGGAAGTTCTTCCCTTTTCCTAGTTAACTGAGGGTTTTTATCATGAATGGGTATTGGATTTTGTCAAATGCTTCTTCTGTATCAATTAACATGATCATATGATTTTTCTCCAATCCAATGGTGGATTCTACATTAATTTCTAAATATTGAGCCAAACTTGCATACCTGAAATGAATCCCACTTGGTCATTGTAATTCCTTTAATATTAGCTGGATTACCTTTACTGATGTTTTGTTGAGGACTTTTGTCTCTAAGTTCATGAGAGATATTAGTCTTCAGTGTCTATTTATTGTCTTTGGTGTCTGGTCAATACTAATTTCATAAAATGAGTTAGGTAGTATCCCTTCCTCTTCTATTTTCTGGTAAAAGAATGTGGTAAATTGGTGTTCATTTTTTAAACATTTGCTAGAATTCTCCAGTGAAACCATCTGGACTTGAAGATTTCTTTTTTTTGGAAAACTTTTAAAGATTTAATCCTTTAAAGGCTACAAAACTATGTCATCTTTGTTGTCTTTTGGTAACTTGTGGTTTTTGAGGATCTGGTCCATTTCTTCTAAATTTGTGATTTTGAGTATATAGTCTGCTCACAATATTTCATTATCCTTTTAAGAAGGGGAGAAAATACAGAGAAATACAAAGAGGATGTGAAGATGGAGAGACTGAAGTGATATGTATATAAACCATAGAATGCCAAGGATGTTGTCAACCACTAGAAGCTAGGAGAGAGGGATAGGAGAGCTTCTCCCTCCCAGCCTCCAGAGGGAACCAACCCTGCTGACACATTTCTTTCAGATTTCTGGCCTCCTGAACTGAGAGAATACATTTCTGTTGCTTTAAGCCACCTAGTTTGAGGTAATTTGTTATGGAAATACTGGGAAACTAACATATAGTCATATCTCATCAGGCTGCTCTGTTTCTCACACTTGCCTTGTTTTTTGATGTCTTTGAGGAGGACTCATTAGGTATTTTGCAGAATGTTTCCAAACTGAGATTTGTCTGATGTTTTTCTTGGCAGTTGTCAGGACTTACGTGTTCTTGGGAGGAAAGTGACAGAGGGGCCATTTTCATCTTTTTTTTTTTTTTTCTTTTTAAATCAGGGCTACATACTATCAGTGTGACTTTATCATTGTTGATGTTAACTTTAGTCACCTGCTAAGGTCAGATTTCATTACTATGAAGTCATTCTTTTTCTCTCTTTACATACTACAGTCTTTGGAGAGAAGTCACTATGCAGACAATAAGGACTACTGAGCCTAAACCCTTTTAAAATATAATTGTCTTGGGTGCCTGGGTGGCTCAGTAGGTTGAGTGTCCAACTCCTGATTTCAGCTCACATCATGTTCTTGGGGTCTTGGGATGGAGCCCTGCTTCTGGCTCCTCACTGAGCAGGGAGTCTGCTTAAGATTCTCACTCTCCCTCTCCTTCTGTCCCTACCGTCTCCTGCCCTCGCTTTCATATATAAATAAATTTTTAAAAAATAAATAAATACATACATAAAGTCTTAAATCTGTCCTCAGCATACACTGAGCACCATATCCAGTGGTGCAATTTTTGCTTCAACCATCAAATATGATTTAAGAAATGCATAAGGATAGGATAATCTATTATAGTTACTATTTTTTACCCATTCTGATGTTCTCCTTTCCTTTCTGATGTTTGAAGTCATTGTGGTCATTTTATTTCTATTTAGAGAACTTCCTTTATCCACTTTTTATGGGTAAATTTGCTAGCAACAAAAATCCTTTAGTTTTGCCTCACCCAAGAATGTCTTTGTTTCACCTTCATTCTGAAAGATATTTTTTGGAGGACATAGAATTCAAGGTTGACAGTTCCTTTCTTTCAATAGTTGGAAAGATGCTATGCCATTTCCATCTGGCCTCCAGGGTTTCAAATGAAAAATGAGAAATCTGTAGTAATTAGAATTGGTGTTCCCTATAAGAAAGACATTGCTTCTCTGGATGATGTCAAGGTTTCTTTCTTTGTCTTTAATTTTTACAAGTTTGATGATGTTGTTTTGGAAGGGATTTCTTTGGTTTGTCCTGTTTGGGTTCACTTAGTTTCTTGAGTGTATAGGTTTATACCTTTTGCTAATTTGGAAAGTTTTCAGTCATTATTTATTTACAAATACTTTTTTCAGTTCTTGTTTTCTCTACTTTTGGTACTGCAGTGATGCAAATGTTAGCTCTTTTGTTACCATCCATTGATCCCTGAAGCTCTATTCATTTTTTTGGGTCTGTCTTCTTTCTGTTGTTCAGAATAAATAATGCTACTAATATTCCTCAAGTTCATGGATTATATCCTCTGTCATCTCCACTCTACTACTGAGCCCAATCAGCGAATTTATTTCAGTTATTCTATCTTTCAGTTCCATAATTTTCATTTCATTCTTTTTTATAACTTCTATTTGTTTGCTGAGATTTTCTATTTTTTCATTTGGCTCAAGGTAATTAATAATTGCTTGTTGAAGCATGTGTGTGTGTGTGTGTGTGTGTGTGTGTGTGTGATGGCTGCTATAAAATCCTTGTCAGATGGTTCTAACATCTGATTCAATTTAGCACTGGCATTTCTCAATTGTCTTTTCTCATTCCTATTGTGATTTTCCAGGTTTTAGGTATAATAAGTGATTTTGTATCATACTGCAGATACTTTGGATATTATGAGACTCTGGAACTTATTCAATCATCTTTTTTTTTTTTTTTTTTTTTGCAGGCATTCCTCCTATTGAAGTTTAGCATAAGGTCTGGGTGAATATGTACGTTCAGCTTTTTGCTAGGCCCCACTGACACCTTCCTAGTGAATGTGGGACACCAAATGGCACTGCTTTGCTGCCTCTGATTGGGGGTATAAGATCAGCTCCCTGCGGGCCCTGCTGCCACCAGGGAGAGGAAACAGAAGATTGACTCTTGCTGCTTTGCTTCTGTTGTTTGAGGGTAAAGCTCAGCTCTTCACTGGACCTTACTGACTCTGAGGGTGGGGTGAAGCTGGTGGATAACTGTCTGCCTTGCACTGGTTTGTTAGGTCTCACTGCTGCTGGGGGAAGGAGACTCAGCTAGAGGCAGGACCTTGCTGACAATGTTGTGGTTGGGAACTGGATCACCACCTCATTCTGTTGGGTGGGGCATGTAGATCAGTTGCCTGCTCGGTCCCACCGAAAACACAGGTGTAGTAGTGCTTTTTCTGTTGGTGTTTGGTTGGAGTAGGCAGGTATTGCCAAAATGGTTTTTTGTGGTTAGGCCATGTTCTCTCCAGTCCTTTGGCTGTAGGGACAGGGTCTTCTTGGAGCTCTTTTATTGTGTGTTCCTGTGCCAGGCTGAAGGTTCCTGCCCATGTGTCTCCCTGCCTGGACATATGGGAGGCAACAAGGAAATCCAGGAATTCACCACCATGTTGTTTCACAGGCCCAATGTTCCTAGGCAGTCAGCACTTGTCTGTCTACTACCTTTCAGAGAGAGTGTGTCCAACTCTCATTGTGTAATGTCTGAGGGTTTTTAGTTATAAGAGGAGATCTGGGAGGAATGGGACTTCTCTCCCCTTTTTTTAAACAGAAGAAGTGGTTAGTAGTCAGAAAATAAGCCTCTAGTGAAAAGGCAAAAATGGGCCAGTTTACAACTAAACTAAAACTGGCCAGAGTCCTAACTAGTGAAGAAATTGGACGGAACAACATCTTTTGAAGTTCATACAAAGGATTTGCATCTATCTATAGTCACGGATTCTAATCTATTTTTTTTTAAATAATTTTTTTAAAGATTTTATTTATTTATTAGTTAGAGAGAGAGAGAGAGTGAGCACAGGCAGACAGAGAGGCAGGCAGAGGCAGAGGAAGAAGCAGGCTCCCTGCCGAGCAAGGAGCCCGACGTGGGACTCGATCCCAGGACGCTGGGATCATGACCTGAGCCGAAGGCAGCCGCTTAACCAACTGAGCCACCCAGGCGTCCCTCTAATCTATTTTTATTAGAACATTTTCATTCTACAAAAGGTCTACATCAGAGCACAAAAGCAATTTTATCACACATGTGACTAGCAGTCATTTGGATGGTCACATCCCCCCAGTGGTATTTCAAGTCTCTCTATGACTGCCTAGTGGTAACTACTTATAGTGTTCTAGCAACAGAGAGAAGTAAGTTTTCTGCACTCCTGTTGGCCCGTTTACTCT
The DNA here is from genome assembly GCA_003697995.1 of Taxidea taxus jeffersonii. NCBI lineage: Eukaryota > Metazoa > Chordata > Mammalia > Carnivora > Mustelidae > Taxidea > Taxidea taxus. Next base: position 24,462 of record RCUC01120520.1, read on the forward strand.
TGTTTTCTTTTTTATGTATGCTTATATATACACATACATAGATATACATATGTATATGGAGAAAGAGAACATACAAAGCATGCACACGCCATAAGAATACTTGAAGAATTTTCACAAAGTGAACATACTGTGTAACCAGTCCCCATAATCTAAAATACGAACTTTTCAGAAGCCACTGTCATGGGTTCTTAGTTACTATTCCCTTCACTCTCAGAGAAAGCCTCTATTCTGGCTTCTAACACCATAGATTACTTTTATTGGTTACTCTTTTTTTTTAATTGAAATATTTTTATTGACATAGTGGTAGGTTCATATGTAGTTATAAGAAAAAATACAGAAAAATTCCTCATACTCTCTGCCCACTTCTCCCCAAATTGTAACATTTTATACAAATACAGTATAATGTCACAGTTAGCATACTGACATTGATATGATCCATCTATCCTATTCAAATTTCCCACTTGTACTCATTTGTGTATGTGTATATTAAGTTCAACATAACTTGTAGAGGCTCTTTGATCTACCACCAGAGTCAAGATACTGAGCAACTCTTAACACTGTCAGATCCTTGTGTTGCACTTCGATGACCATACCCATCTCCCTTCCATGATGTCCTCTCCTCAACTCCCAGCAATTACTAACATACCCTCCATTTCTAAAATTTTGTCACTTCAAAATGTTGTATGAATGCAGTCTTGTGGTATGTAAGTTTCTGCAACTGGCTTTTTTCCCCCTCCCCCTCAACATGGGTACCCCTTCTCTTTAGGAATTTCCATCAGTTTTGGGGCACCTGAGTGGCTCAGTTAAGTGTCCAACTCTTGATTTTACCTCAGGTCATGATCTTGTGAGATCAAGTCCCACATTGGGCTCTGCTCAGCACAGAGACTGCTTAAGATTCTCTCCCTCTGCCCTTCCCAACACCCTCACCCCGCTTGCTCTCACTCTCTCTAACAACAACAAGAACAAGAATAAAAATAATATCCATCAGTTTTACTAGAGACTATCAAGCTGTACCTATTCTCTACTGGAGATGGATTTAAACTAGTGTCTTTCATATTTCTCATCTTTTAAAAACCTCAGAGCAAATGTTTATCTTTGAATAAGCATGCCTGAAGAAAATTATCCTGATTAATGCTACTTCAAGGTGACTTATGGGAGATAAGCAAAAGGATTTTTTTTGTAAATAAAATTCTGATCCCAAGATTTATTAGTAGCTTGTTTTAAAGAAAACAATGGCTATGATGTCCATTTAACTACATAAACTTTATCTGATCAACCACATTGAAGCTCAATGAAGCCTGAAACAGTATTCCAGGTATCTCTAAAACTAACTTGTTATATTTTTTATTCTAATAAATGGTAAACTCATGTAGTAAACTCATGTAGTAAATGAAACCACCAAGATAGAACATGTCTGTTAAGACTCCCATTTGTAGAACTTTCTTAAACAAACAAACAAACAAACAAACAAGAAACAAAACCAAAAAACCCACTTCTGTTATCAATAATTCTATGGTCTACTTAATCTCTTTGTCTACTTTTGATTTACTCTATTGGTAAAGTCCCCAAAGTAAACAGGTTCTAATTTTCCAAAAAGGTCTAGTTTGTAAATGCCTTGGAAAGTTACTTAATCCGGAAAAAGATCACCTTCCTTGTACACAGACCTATATTCACTTATACTCACCTGTTCTCATATTGAAATTTTGCCAGTATGTCTTTGGCTTTGGTGTGACTAGTGAGCTGAATGGCCATGGACACCTTAGAGAGAAGTGGAGCATGGACCCTTATGACTCCTTCCGGCACGTCAGACTGCCAATGAGGAAAAATTCAGTACAATCTGTCAAACTAGGATGAATATCACTTTAATGATTGCACTTAAGAGATATGAAAATCAGTGGCAATGCGGATTAGGAAAACATGTGAGTATGACTAGTATTTAACCAGAATGAAACACTGATTTTTCAACAGGAGATTCACTAAACTTAAACTGGGATTTTACTTTTGTTACATGCTTAAGGCCTTCCTATATTGCCTTAAAATGAGAGAAGTAGCACTAGGTTATGAAAAAAAAATCTCATGTTTCTATCATTTCCTTGAACTGTGCCCTAAATAAGCATAACCTTTAGCAGAATTCTGTATTTCAGTATATTTTAAGATCAAGATCTGAAAAATTTGAGAATCAATTAGAAAATACAGATTTTTAAATATCCTTTATCTTTAGTTAATAACAATGATTGGGGGGTCCAAGTTGAATTCCAAATGAGCACTTAAAACTTGATCCCTCAAAGTATGTGATAACACTCTGAAGAGCAGCATATGGACTGCTGAGTATCTGTTTTCATGTGACAAGACTGGCCTGCAGACCTACCTTGGAGCTCTTATTAAATGAAATAAAGAATGGCATGGTCTAACTAACAGCAATTTCTGTTTTGTCAGGATTGACTGGAAAATTCCTTTTGTTAACAAATTTTGAATATTTTAAACATTAATTATCTACCTAGATATGAATAGAAATAAAATTCTATCTGAGGATCTGGCTAACTCCTCAGGTAATCTTTTTAAATTGGAACATTCTCAAAGGATGGCATGGTTGATATAGAAGATTCAAGTTGAATTGACTTAATATATACCCTAAAAGGAATATGTTAATGGGTTGAACTGTGTCCCCCCAAAAGATATATTGAAGTCTTAACCCCCAATAACTGAGACTATAACCTTATTTAGAAATATGATCTTTGCAGCTATAATTGGCTCAGATGAGGTCCTAATGGAGTAGGGTGGATATATATCCGATATGGCTATTGTTTTTATAAAGGGAGAAGAGACACAGACACACACACACACAGTGTGTAAAGATGGAGTCAGAGATTAAAGTGATGTATCTACAAGCTAAGGAACATCAAGAATCGGTGGCATCACCAAAAACTAGGAAGGATATCAAGAACAGATCCTTCTCTCATAGCCTTCAGAAGGAACGAACTAAGCAGACACCTTGATTTCAGACTTTTAGCCTGCAGAACTGTGAGAGAATAAATTTCTAATATTTTAAGCTACCAGTTTATGGTAGGAAACTAATAGAAAATATTTTAAAATAGGGTCAGTTATTATGGTACTTTTATACTATCACCAGTAAGAACCAGGAGAACATGCCAGGGCATGGATGTTGAGGGAGATGGACTTGGGGGGAGGGTACAGGGTGTCAGGTCTTTGGAACCAAGACTAAACTCCTAAAACATTGTTTTGGTTATTGCATGCCCTCCACCCCACCCCAGAAACCTCTGTAAGATAAATGCCACTTTCCTGACGTTACTGAACCTGTGATCATAATAATCACATTTTCCCTATAAATTCCTATAGTATTCATACTTGTGTAAAGGATACCTAACCATACATTTTGAGCCATCAGTTAGCTGACCCTCTCCCTATACTATTTCTTCATGTGCCACATGAAATGTCAAGTTTGAAGGATAGATCATGACCAAAATTATACACAGGTATGATAGACATGGCCAGAGAATACCATGTAGGGATTTAATAAGAGAGGAAAGGAAATTATTTGTTTTCTTACCATTCTTCTCGAAGAGGGTGATTTTTGTAGTACTTTTGAAGTCTTGGGGCTTATAACCTAAATAAAACACATTTAGTCCTCAGGATTAATGTAGGGAAAACAAATATATGCTGCTATTATTAGAGTAAACTGTTAAAATCTTTATGGAAAACATTTTGGAAATATTTATCAAAGTAAAAAATGGCCCAACAATGCTTCATCTGTAAGTTTATCCTATACTTTACTAGTGAGAAATAATGTAAATACAAGTTTGTTCACTGTGCATAAATCTTAATAGCAAAGGACAAAATCTAACTTCAACAATATGGGATTGCTCACATAAATTATGATATGTCTATGGAATACCATGCAAAAGAAGCAAAGAAGGCTTTGTAAACTAATAATGGAATCATGATATGGAATAATCACCATGACTTTTTTTTTTTTTTTTAAGATTTTATTTATTTGTTAGAGAGAGAGAGAGAGCAAGCACAGGCAGACAGAGTGGCAGGCAGCGGCAGAGGGAGAAGCAGGTTCCCTGCCAAGCAAGGAGCCAGATGTTGGACTCGATCCCAGGATGCTGGGATCATGACCTGAGCCGAAGGCAGCTACTTAACCAACTGAGCCACTCAGGCGTCCCTCACCATGACTTTTTAAGTCAGTAAAGCAAGACACAGGACAGTATTTCATATATGCTACCACTCATGCAAAAAAAGGGGGAAGAACACTGTCTAGAGTTCAAGTCAGCTACACTCCACGATGTTGCTGCCTCAGTATCTATTTTGTTTGGCCAAGCATCCTGCAGTGACCTTAAACTGACAATACTCCCTCATGTAAGCCCACGCCCTAGACATAAGCCCATGCAGTCATGAGAAAATCACGGAGTCCTGATAGGACTTCCCTATAACTCTCATGAACAATAGTCTCCCCATATCCCAGGGTCATCCCCGTGTGTGCCCCTTAGATAAGACCCCTGTGGAATGCACCAAAAACCTACTCTTTTGGATTGAATTGACTAATCTGGCCTTAGTCTGGGAACCCCAAAGCACTGTACCCATGAATCCCAACAAAGAAATGTGCTCCAAGTTCTATGGTTATGTCTGCATCCTGCCTTGACCTACCCATATGGTTTCTTGAGGCATGCTATGTACCTTCTCCAGAACCTGTGAATACTAAACTTTCCCTTTTCAATTTCTCTTATGGTTTGTTGTTGAGCTGTGTGTGATTCACCACCCAGTGCCCTGTGCTCCACTTAACAAATGTTAATCTAACAAAGTCATAACGAACATACATTCATATTTGTTTGCATGTGCATAATGCCTCTTTGGAAGTATACACATCTGCATACTTTTGGGCATACCCACCCTTCCCCTCCTGGAGATATTACTTATCTTATAAGATATTATAAGATTACTTATAAGATATTACTTATCTCCAGGAGGGGAAGTCAGAGGTGGCCTTTTTCTACAGTGTTTTGTACCTTTTGAACTCTGTAACCTGTTAATGAACTGTCTATTCTAATCAAAGTTAAGAGGTAAATACATGGTTTAGTACAACAGAACTAAAGAAAGACTATTTCTTCAACTTTAAGTATATGCTTCCATGGTATTTATAAGCTTGAAATTCTACCTTTTTCATATCTCTAATGTTACAACCAAAAAATAAAAATAGCTGACATTCATATAGCATTATACAACTCACAAAGTGCTTTGACATGTGGTAAGTGAGTTAATGTTAATGACAACCCCATGAATTAGGTATCCTTACTTTTCTCCCCTATTTATAATATAAGAAAATTGAAGCACAGAAAAAGGTTTTAAATCACTGAGGCTACTAGCCCGAAGGATGCAACCAGGGGACTGTTTAAGTAAGAAAAATAGGGCACCTGGGTGGATCAGTCACTTAAGCAGCCAATTCTTGATTTCAGCTCAGGTCATGATCTCGGGGTCCTCGCATCGGGCCCTCTGTCCCTTGCCTCACTCATACTCCATCCCCACCCTCTCTAAAATAAATCGATCTTTAAACTTACACTTTTCCCATCTCTGGTGCCTAGCTCAGTGCCAGGTTTGAAAATAACAGCCTGCATTTCTGCTACAGGTACAGGAGGGAGCAGAATTACTCATTCACAAAGAATTCTAATTCTTTGTTCTGACCTGGTTGGTGGCTCCCTAGAATATTGGTTCAGAAGGCTTGCCTGGATCTTGACTAACTTAGAACCTGACCAGCGCTAAAGTGGTAATAGTGAAAACATTTACAGGCAAATATTTTAGTTTATGGCTGCCTGATGCAATGGGTAAGAGTTGAAGAAAACAACAGACTAGCTAAAAAGCTTGAGAGGCAAAGCTGGAAACTGAGATGCTCTGGGGAATAAGTGCTTTGAAAAGCTCCAAATATTCCGGAGAATCTAGAAGACCATATGCATGTGGCTATGCATGTATTCAAAAAAGACCTGAAAATAACTGAAGCTGTCCTCTTAAGCTGGCTGACCTTCCGTCTCTGTCCAGGCAGGAAGTGAAGTCTCAGTCAGAGTCATAAACTGTCTGGTTGAATGCTGGAAGATACGCCCAAACAAACACACAGAGTTCATCTGCAAAGACTGGGAGTATTTTAGTATAAGGTGTTTAAGAAAATCTCTGTGCAAACATTAGCTAACAACTAAGCTCATAGAACAGAGACTTCAGTAGTCACACAAAACAATTCAAACTTTACAAAATTAGCTCAGCAGAAAAGTAATTAAACAAATAAACAATAGCTAAAACAAGCAGTCACAAACCCTGGAGGAGGGGGAAGAACCTTATTTCCAAATTTGCCACATTATAATATTTAAAATGTCCATTCTTCGGGACATCTACATGGCTCAGTCAGTTAAGTATCTGCCTTTGGCTCAGGTCATGATCCCAGGGTTCTGAGATAGAGCCCCACATAGGGATCCCTACTCAGTGGGGAACCTGCTCCTCCCTCTCCCTCTGGCACTTCCCGACTTGTGCTCTCTCACTCTCTGTCAAATGAATACATAAACTCTTATAAAAAAAAATAAAATGTCCATTCTTTAACAGCAACAAAATTATGGAACAGGCAAAAAAAGTCAAGAAAATATGACCCATGCACAGGGCAAAAGTAGTTTCAATAGTTTCAAAAGAAACTCCTTAAGGAAACTGAGACATTAAACACACTAGAAAAAGCCTTCAAATAAGATATTTTAAATATGTTCAAAGAATTAATGGAAACCGTGTTCAAAGAACTAACGAAAACCATAAGAGTAAGATCTCACCAAATTGGGAATATCAAAAGAGACAGAAATTATAAAAAGGAATCAAATGGAAATTCTGGACTGAAAAGTTCAACTGAAATGAAAAATCCACTAGAAGGGCTCAACAGGAGATTTAAAGTGGCAGAAAAAAAAATCAGGAAATTTGAAGATAAATTGATTGAGATTATCCAGCCTGAAGAATAGGAAGAAAAAATAATGAAGAAAAATGAACAAAACCTAAAACCTAAAAAACCTTAAAAACAAAACCTAAAAAACCTAAGGGGAATTGTAGAACAATATCCAATATGAAATGCATACATAATTAAGAGTCCCAGAAGAGAAGAGAAAGGGACAGAGAGAATATTTGAAGTAATAATGGCTGAAAACTCTCCAAATTTGCTGAAAACACTGATCTACCTGTTCAAAAAGCTCAACAAACCCAAATAGGATAAACTGAAAGAGATCACAGCAAGATACACCATAATTAAATTGTCAAAAGACAAAGTGTTTGAAAGCAGCAAGAGAAAAGCAATTCAGCATGCATGAGAGTTTCAATAAGAATAACAGCTAATTCCCCAGCAGAAACTATAAAAGCCAGAAGACAATGGGATGACATATTCAAAGTGCTGAAAGAAAAAAAAAACTGTTAAGATCAATTCTATCTGGCAAAACAATCTTTAAAAAATAAAGAAGAGGCCTTCTAGATGCCACTATGCTAGAGTCACCTGTGCCACCCAGTCATGGTGAACCCCTTCATATTCTTCAATATTGCTGTTGAGAAGTGAGCCCTTCAGCTATATTTCCTTTGAGCTGCTTACAGACACCATTTCAAAAACAGCAGAAAACGTTCATGCTCTGAGCACCGGGAAGAAAAGATTAGGTTATAAAATTTCCTGCTTTCACAGATTATTTTGGGATTTATGTGTCAGGACAGTGATTTCCCATGCCATAATTACACTGTTAGCAAGTCTATGGGGAGAAATTTGATGATGAAAATTTCATCCCAAAGCACATGGGGCCTGGCATCTTGTCAATGGCAAATGCAGGACCCAGCACAAATGGTTCCCCTCTTCTCATCTGCACTGCCAAGACTGAGTGGTTGGATGGCAAGGACACAGTCTTTGGCAAGGTGAAAGAGGGCATGAATCTTGGGGAAGTCACAGGGCACTCTGGGTCCAAGAATGGCAAGACCAGCAAAAAGATCACCACTGCTGACTATAGACAAATTTAATAAATTTGACTTATGTTTTCTCTTAACCATTAACATTCCTTTTGTAGCTCAGAAGAGCACCCTCTTATCTTCATCTGCTTAAAACAGCTTATCTTTGTGTTCTTGCAGTTCTTTGGGTTCCATAGTTTCATTATCCCCTGTAGGTGCAGTTGAATTAGCATTAAATTCATGATTATTAAATAAAAACAAAACCAAAAAATGAATAAGTTAAGACATTATAAGGTAATAAAAGCACTCCTAGCAAAACTTCCCTATAAGAAATGCTGAAGAGCCTCCTTTAGGCTGAAATGAAGACAATAACTTGAATCTACATGGAGAAATAACACCAGTAAAGATAACTACATAGGTAAATACAAAAGGCAGCATTATTTATTTTTTGTAACTCCACCTTTTTCCCTACCTAACTTAAAAGATAGTACATAAATCAATAATTATAAATCTATGTTGACAGGCACAAAATTTATAAGGATGCAATTTGTGGCAGGGCACCAGGGTAGCTCAGTTGGTTAAGCATCTGCCTTCAGTTCAGGTCATGATCCCAAGGTCCTGGGATCAAGCCCCACATCAGGCTCTCTGCTCAGTGGGAAGCCCTTTTCTCCCTCTCCCACTCCTCCTGCTTGTATTCCCTGTATTCATTACAACTACTGTTGTTTTTTATTTTTTTCCAGAAATGGGAAAACGTGCCCTAAAATCCAAATGGAAATTAGGGAAGTTATTTGGAAAAAAAGTTGAAAGACTCTCATTTTTCAATTTCAAAACTTAAAAAAGGCTACAGTAATCAAACAGTGTGTTACTAGCATAAGGATAGACATACCAATCAATAGAACAAAATTTAGAGTCCGGGGGAAAAAAAAACAATATACATTTATGGTCAATTTTCAACAACAGTGCCAAGACCATTCACTGGGGAAAGAGTAGTTTTTTTTTTACCAAATGATGCTGAGAAACTGGATAGCCACATGCAAAACAATGAACTTGTATACTCCTACCACATATCATATACTAAAAATAACTCAAAACGGAACAAAGACATAAATATAAGAACTAAAACTAAAATTCCTAGAACACATAGGGTTTAAATCCTCATTATCTAAGACTTGACAAAGGATTCTTATATGTGACAACAAAAGAAATACATAAACTATACTTTATCATAATTAAAAAGCTTTGTGTATCAAATGACGCATCAAGACATTAAGAAAACAACCCACAGAAGGGGAAAAATATTTTCTAATCATACATCAGATAAGGGACTTTTATCTAGAATATATGAAGAACTCCTACAAATTAACAGTATAAAGACAACCCAATCAAAAATTGGTAAAGAATTTGAACAGACATTTCTCCAATGAAGATATACAAATAGCCAAGAGGCTCATGAAAAGATGCTCACCATCATTAGTTCTCAGGGAAATGCAAGAAAACCACAAGATACCACTTTATACTAAAAGGATGGATAAAATTAGTTTCTGATTATAACAAGTTTTGGTGAGGATCTGAATCCTCACACACTAATCTGAATCCTCACACACTATTGGTGAAAATGTAATATACCCAAGAGAATTAAACCATATACCCAAGAGAATTAAAACATGTCTCTGTATATAAGTATAAATGTTTATGAGCATTATTCATAACAAGTGAAAGATCTAATCATCCCAAATTTCTATCAATAAATGAATGGATAAAAAATATGTGGAAATACATATAAGGGAATATTACTTGGCCATAAAAGCAAGTACTAATACATACTATGACCTGGATGAACCATGAAAATATAATGCTAAATGAAATAAACCAGTCACAGAAGGTCACATGGTATTTGATTTAATTCATTAAAAGTTCAAAACAGGGAATTCTATAGATACAGAAAGTTGATAAATTGTTACTTAGGACTGGTAGAAGGAAATGGTGGAGGTGTATTTAAGGGGATGATAGCCAAAGGTGATGGTGTTTTTTCAGGTGATGAGAATGTTCTAAACTTGACTACATTGATGATTGCAAACATCTGGGAATATATTAAAAACCACTGAATTGTACACTTTAAATAAGTGAGCCATATGATATGAGGAAAATATCAACAAAGTTTTCTTAAAAATTGAACTTTTTTCTCAAAGCAGTCTTTTTTCCAAATTTAAATGTTTATTCTACTTATTCTAAAGCCATTTTGCCTGTAATCAATAAAGGAATACAGCCGTTCATCATGATTATGATAGATCAATAAGAATACTCCCATTTCACTGCTTTGCCATTTACTATTCCTTTCCCTGGATTAACTTTTTCCTCCCTTCTCCCTTCAAAATACTATCTGTCCTTCATGATGTAGCTCAAACATCACACTTCTTTCAGAAGGTGTCCACAATTCCCCACAATGGACCTCATTCTTTCTCTTCTGCATGGTCCTGCCACATGGTCCATACAACTGGTCTAACACTAAATGTATATTAATGGTTCTTGTACACATTTCTCTCCGACATTAGATGGAAATTCCTTTAAGAGAAAAGCAAATTTCTCTACATCCTCGTCAAGGTTGAATGTTCCTCAAATTAAATTAAAGAAATAAAGATAATTCTTCTAAAACTTGTTCCCTTTTCACCTCCATACAAATTGTACTTAAGCAAAAATTCTTTGGAATGCAATGAATTTACATTAAACAAATTGAAGATTAAAAATTATTTTATTATCTAATCACTAGAGAATTCTTTATTTATTAGATACACTGGATTGTCCTAAATCTAATTCACAGGAACTAAAAGGTTGACTTTTATCTTTGTGAGAACCATCTTAGACTTAAGTACTTAACAGAATTTTAAATAACTGTCATGATAGAGACATTTCAAAAACTTCAACCAGAAGCACAAAATTCAATAAAATGGAAAGACCTTGGTACTCTGTTATGAATACCATTTCCAAAATATTTATAGTCACAAGAGTGATAATACAAATTTTTTTGTGAGAATATAAATTTTTGGTTCTAAATTACAAGCTACTTTGTGTTACACTTTGAGAAATAAAAACTTGCATCCTTAGTTCATGTCATTACCTCTCGCTCTATGGTCTTTCTCCTCAGCAGCTTTTTGACACTTGGGAGCTGCTTCTTTAACAACATGGTAGCTTCGTTCATTCTTCTGACTTGCATGATTAAGAAAGACGGAACCTGGAGAAGAAATACTGCTTGAATCAAAAGGAAATCATCTGAATTAAATCTCCCTGTTAGACTCCTTCTGGACACTCAGTATCCTGGAACCAGGGACTCTGGCATTTGTCCTTGTAAAGATTAGAGAAAATGGAGATGCCTGGGTGGCTCAGTGGTTAGGCGACTGCCTTCAGCTCAGGTCATGATCCTGGAAGTCCAGGACTGAGTCCCGCATTGGGCTCCCTGCTCAGCAGGGAGTCTGCTTCTTTCTCTGACCCTCCCACTTCTCATGTTCTCTCTCTCTCATTCTCTCTCTCTCAAGTAAATAAAATCTTTAAAAAAAAAAAAAGATCAGAGAAAATGGTAAGGATTCCTGTTTAAAAGGGAAAACATGCTTAGGAGCAGCCATTAAAGAATGTACAAAGGTGCCACAAGCAACCTGGGGTTATCTTCTCACATTTCCTCCCTGTGACTAAGGGCATGTAGCCTTTATGTTTCCTGGGTGCAGGTGGGCTTCCAAGGAAAACAGCACAGTCATCACACTGTTACTCACCTTCCACAGAATTTTCTGGTATTTAAGCATTAGGCGGATGATGTGCGCTGCAGTATTTGCTAACTGTAATTCTTCATAATCAGAATGCTTGCTTCGACTGAAGAAAAGGTTTGGTGCCATTATAGTAGAAATATTCCATATACTCATTCGGTTTTTTGATTCGTTGGCAATCACTTTATTGAAGAATGTCATGAGGGCCTAACAAGAAATAGCACTGTGTCACACTACTATCAAAAGGCATCACTGATTGCGATCGTTCATTTCTATACCCATTCATGGTGTCCCTGGAAAACTGTCAGAACTATAGAATGGTTAAATATATAAGTTGCCCCTTTTATCCCTTAAAAGTATTAATAAGAAATGTGAAT
>RCUC01120521.1:0-31080 GCA_003697995.1 Taxidea taxus jeffersonii
AAGAAATAAAGTCTAATCAACTAGACATATAGTATCTAAAGCAAGAATTGCACCATGGACTAGAAACTTATAGAAGTTCTAGAACTCTAGGTTCTGAAGGACCTGAGGTCCAAACACTATGGGAAGAAAATGAAATGAAATGAGTATCATTTAAATGTCTTTGGATTGGTTGATAAACTGTTAACACCGTGCACCTTATTACTTTGAACTTCCTCTCTGAAGCAAACCAAGTGGCCTAGAGGACTCAGCCATGTCCTATTATCAGATAAGATGTAAAGGACCAGGGTTCTTTGCTCATTACAAGTTCAGTAAGAGACAATGTGAGAATGGCCACACACATGCACACACCTTCACACATACACACACTAAAACCTCCCATCACCTTAGGCTCCTTTAATTAAATGTAAAAGCATTGGAAATGTTTAGCTGCAGAAAGGAGACTTAAGGAAATGTGACAGTTGGCTTTAAGTATCTAAAAAGAAGATGGATTAGACAGATCTATGTTTAGATTCAGAGGATAGAACTGGGATCGTAAATTTTAAAAAAGTTAAAAGAACACAGATTCTAAATCAATATAAAAATGTTTCTAACTACTGAGAAAAGAATTTAAAAATAGACCTGGATGCCTCATCTAGTAGTGAGTTCCCTGTCACTAGATGTGTTCAAGCAAAAACTGGGTTTTAAAAAAAATTGAAATATTGAGGAGATAATTGGATTATGGAAGTTTCTAATTTCTTTTGTTTCTGAAACACTTTAATGCTTCTCTATTTTGTGGCTGTGACCACAAAATCATTGTATAAGCAGTCAAAATATAAAGCATTTGTTCAGTAGAATGGAAACATCTTATTCTTAGTTATTTTGGGCAAAAATTTGCTTTCTCCTACTCTGATGGCCTCAAAAGTGCATCATCATTGGGCACCTGGGTGGCTCAGTGAGTTAAAGCCTCTGTCTTGGGCTCAGGTCATGATCTCAGGGTCCTGGGATCGAGTCCTGCATTGGGCTCTCTATTCAGCAGGGAGCCTGCTTCCCCCTCTCTCTCTGCCTGCCTATCTGCCTACTTGTGATCTCTCTCTCTCTTTCTGTCAAATAAATAAATAAAATCTTAAAAAAAAAAAAAATTTTTAAAAAGTGCATCATCATCAATTCAGCCAGAAAATGACTTTGACGCTCAGTTTCCTTGAATATCTGGGAAATGCAGCCCTCTGATGAGGGGTGAGCCTGAGAAATTAATATCTAACTTATAAATTAGGGCTACTGGTCCAACGAGAGTGAGCTCTCTACAGATACAAGATTTGGGGTGTCTCATTTTGTTCTTTTACATGAAGGGATAATAAGGAGACCATATCAAATTGTTCACAGGAGATATGAATGAGGTCTAAGAGTATTTGAAGGACCATCAAATATAATAAAAGCACTCAGGTTTTCCCTAAGATCAAGCTGAGGCCCACAGCAAATGTGACAATAATGATGAAAGATGAATACACTAGGGGGCAGGGATCTCAGGAGCCATCTAAGAACTCTGCTGTCACAACATTTGTATTCCAGAAATGACTAACATTATAATTGACCACTAGTCACAGCTACCAGAGACATCTATTCTATGCACTTGACATTTATCTTCCTAAATCTTTTACTGTGAACTTACATATGTATGTGTGTGTAAAAACTTGTGTAGAAAAGTACTGTACTGTTTTATAATTATTACACAGTTTTACAGTTTGCTATTTTCACTGGATAGTATACCTTGAGGATATTTTTCTGTGGATACATACAGGTCTATTTCATTTCTATCATGCATTGTATTGCTATGCCACAATTTATATAATCATTCTTCTTTTTTTTAAGATTTTATTTATTTATTTGACAGAGAGAGAAATCACAGGTAGACAGAGAGGCAGGCAGAGAGAGAGAGAGAGAGGAGGATGCAGGCTCCCCGCCAAGCAGAGAGCCTGATGCAGGGCTCGATCCCAGGACCCTGAGATCATGACCTGAGCTGAAGGCCAAGACCTTTTTTTTTTTTAAAGATCTTATTAATTTATTTGACACAGAGAGAGAGATCACAAGTAGGCAGAGAGGCAGGCAGAGAGAGGGGGAAGCAGGCTCCCCACCAAGCAGAGAGCCCGATGTGGGGCTCGATCCCAGGACCCTGGGATCATGAGCTGAGCTGAAGACAGAGGCTTTAACCCACTGAGCCACCCAGGCACCCCTGAAGACAGAGGCTTTAACCCACTGAGCCATCCAGGCGCCCCTATATAATCATTTTTCTATTGATGGACATTTCTATTGTTTGCCATTGTTGACTACCATGATCAATGTTGCAGTGAGCTTCTTTGCAAGAATGTCTGAGTCTTAAATTATAAACATTTTTTAAAGATTTTTATTTATTTATTTGACAGAGAGAAATCACAAGTAGGCAGAGAGGCAGGCAGAGAGCAAGAGAGGAGGAAGAAGGCTCCCTGCCAAACAGAGAGGCTGATGCGGCACTCGATCCCAGGACCCTGAGATCATGACCTGAGCCGAAGACAGAGGCTTAACCCACTGAGCCACCCAGGCACCCATAAACATTTTTTTAAAGATTTTATTTATTTACTTGACAGAGAGAGATGACAAGTAGGCAGAGAGAGAGGGAGCAGGCTCCCTGTTGATCAGAGAGTCTGACAAGGGACTTGGTCCCAGGACCCTGAGATCATGAACTGAGCCAAAGTCAGAGGCTTAACCCACTGAGCCACCCAGGCGCCCCTAAATTATAAACTTTTGAAATTATAGTAGATACTACAAAATAGAAATATAGTATTATTAAAATATAAAATTCTATGTTAAAGGTAAAATTTCTCTCTTATAAAGGAGCTCATATATGCATCTTTTTTTTTTATTATCATCAAATTCTTCTTCCACTGAAAACTGTGAAAGCATGGCATAGGTGGACCATAGGGCTTGCTGTCTTGCCTAAAGTGCCAAAATTCTATACATGTTACCAAGGAGCTTCAAACATAACAAAATTCCTGGATTGTATCACCACACTTAACCTGTGAGTGTACTGAAATATGTGTAACTTGGGTACAGGCAATCATAGGCAGCCCTTTAAATGTGGAAGGCTCACTTTTCTTTTGGAGTAACAGAGGTACCCTCATTGCATGATTTCTCTCACCTGGGAGTATCTATGGGTATCATATGCTAAGTCTCACAGGGTTTTTAAAATAACCCATGGGGGTGAGAGAAGTTAACCATGTCTTAACCATGATTTCAACCCATTACTTGCCAAAATTCAATTAAAAGTCATTATACAGTAAGTCACATAAAATAAGCCCCTTCTCCCCTAAAATAAAAAATAGACAATGAAATGTTTGCCACATATTATTTATGAGTTGCCTCGCCTTCAGAAATCAGAAGAAAAGGACTTATACCATATAAAAGTATATACCATATTAAGGACTTATACAGTATAAAATAGATGAAAAAATTTTCTGAGTTGACCACGATGTCAGTATAGGAGCCTCCTGAACGTCTGTCCTCCAGTGGATACACTGAATGTACTTCTACACATGGAGAAATAACCTCTGAAAGAAATCTGAAACTAGCTGACTATTACCCACTCAACAAATAAGAAAATACATTGAAAGAGGTAAGAAAAACTGAAATACACGCTTGCCTTAAATCCCACCCCTGGCACAGTGCTATGCAACCAGGAAGGAATCCCCAACTCCCAGCTTCTTCCTAAAGAGCAAAGAGTTTTGACCACACACCTATGCCCCAAGTTTTAAGACTTCCATCCAAGAGACAGGCCCCCAAAACACCTACCTCTGAAAGCAGGTCTTGCATTCACAGGAACGATGAGACTTTATCAAACAAAGAGGCAGTTCTTAGTGGGCATGCAAGCACTCAAAGTAGCTATTCCTCCAGTAATTGTCACACAGAAGAAAATACCTGACAAATCATTGGATTCCAGTACAATGACTCCCTTATTCAAGATAACTGAAAATATTGGCTTAGTAATGATAGAAATGACAGCTGGTGACAGATCTTGGGTACAGAAGGCAGGCTATAAGGCAGCTAGTTGGAAATAAAAGTTGGCTGGCTCTAAGATTTTCTATGGATATGCTTCGTAAAAGAATCACTGATATTTCTCAGGTCTACACACGGAATGCTTAAATGAAGCCTCTTGGTTTTTTGTATAGTTTTCATTGGTATAATGAAGTATATACTCCTTAGGTGTGCAAGTGTGATCCTCAAGGTTGCTACCATGCATTTAAAGCCACTGCAGCAGGAATTAAACAAACCAGGTCAACCAGCTTCCTTGGGGGGAAAAGTGAAGTTCTCAAAAAACACGACCTAAATTATACCTCAAGCACCTAGAAAAACAAGAACAAACTAAGGCTGGATTTAATAGAAAAAAGGAAGTAACATAGATCACAGCAGGCAAAATTAAACAAAGATGAAAAAGACAATAGAAAATATCAATGAAACTAAGAGCTGGGTTTTTTGGCAAAGATAAACAAAATTGACAGGACTTTACCTACACTTAGGAAGACCAGAGAATTGCCAAGAGGAGAGAATATAGTATGTTTTTCTTCCCCAGGAGCCATAAGAGTCCAATAAACAGCCATTGTTGTATAAAGCAAAGCGGAGGAAGGGGAAGTCACTAAATGCCTTTGATAGCATGACCCAACAACCTGGTTGAATCTGATTTCATACCCATCCAAAGCTGCACAATATGTAAATTAACCTCTGTAGAACCTTCAGATTAGATGCAGTCCCAAATACCAACACTTTCTCTCCACAGTGACTTACTTGAAATGGATAGAAATTGATACTTTGAGTCCTTTTGGATGAATCATTTTCCTGCCTCAATAACATTCCTTTGTGCATAAATGCATATCAAACACAAATCACCTCAATTTTTAAACTTGGGTCACATGCCATTTTCTTCAGAGGGAACAATAGGGAGTCACTGTGAACTTTATACTCTAAGTCTCTATTAAATGTACACCAATTCTAATTATGCATACTCTGTTATTTGAATACTTTCATGAAGAAAAAATAGTGAAATAGTGAAAAATAGTGAAGAGTCTCACTTTCAAGGCTAGTTAGTAACTATATTACAATATAGTAAAAACTACTAAACGTCTGCTCATCTTAAACATTAGCTGACCCTCTTGAAAAATAAAGAAATGTAATATATTACTTAAAAAATAAAATTAGAAATATAAATAACTTGCAGGTTCTGTTAAAAATCTCTGTCTTGTAAACAAACATTTAATAGACTTTTCAAAAACTTTAAGTCCTTTTCTTTTTCCTACAGAGACTTCAGTAATAAGAGAGACCAATTGCTGAATCATGAGTCAGTAAGCCAAAAATTCATTCCCTTTTGGTCAGATACTTAACTTCTCAGGAGCTTAGTTTTCTTCCTGAAATTATAAAGTTAAGGAATGGTTAAATTTTTCCAAGTTACTTCCAGTTTTAATAATAAAGGGACCAAGTAAAGTTTTTCAAACATTAATAAAGGTTTTAATATCAATATGTGCAGAATTTCATTGTGACATGAATTCACTCTTCTATTGCAAGGATAGACACCTGTTAATGGTTTAAGAGGCAGAAATGTAAAAGTACTGAAATTTTCCCATCAATCCACTTATTATTTTGGTGGTTTAATCTGGTGAATACTTAAAAAAAAAAAAACACTGAAATATTGTCAATTGCTTCCATTGCAAATTATTACCATCAGTCCTGCAGAATATAGTATCTCAAAGCGTAGAGGAAATTGAGGGTGCCTGGGTGGCTCAGTTGGTTGAACCATTGCCTTCTGTTCAGCTCATGAATCCCAGGATCGAGTCCCACATTGGGCTCCCTGCTCAGCAGGGGATCTGCTTCTCCCTCTGACCCTCCCCCTCTCATGCTTGCTCCCTCTCTCTCAAGTAAGTAAACAAAATCTTTAAAAAAATGGAGGAAATTGGAAGGTATTTACTGACATGGGTGATCCCTGAAACATTGAAAGGATGTTGAGATTGTTCCACCATCTTTATGAGACAACAGTGTAACACAATGCCACTTAGCATTTGTAACATGATTTATAATTTCTAAGGTATATTCTGAATAAATGTGGCCTAAACAGAGGCTGATATCAAGACCTAAGATTGGGCAATAACAGAACACTCATTCTGCTTTGGGGCTCACCTCACGTGAAAGAATTGACAATAGAAAAAGTGAAGGAAGATGGCAGAGGTGAATAAATCGGCAGCTACAACTCATGGCATGGGAAGCTGGACAAACTTGGAAGACCTTGACTGTGCTTGTTACTGGACCACAGAAATTGGTGTTTGCAGTGCTCACTGCATATAAAACTGATGCAGTTTTCTACATTGAGTTCCTGGAAACCAAAATTTATAGTCTATATGCAGTTTTCTACATTGAGTTCTTAGAAACCAAATTTTTATAGTCTATACCTTTATATCTTTTTTTTTACATTCATACAACTCAAGCATTTTTATCAGTCATGCAATTTGAGGAGTTGGGTTGGATTTGGGCAAAGTGATGTAAGGCCACAGCCTTTCTCTTTTCATGAAAATTATAGTGGGGAACTTTTATATACCCTACGTCTTTCTTAAGTTTGTGTCCAATATTTGGACTGAGTTCTAGATAGCTCTAGTTCTAGAGCTTGGACTGCTCTAAATAGCATTCCTGAATTGTTGTTCCTAAACCCAAGAGTGTATCATGGTTTTCTAGGGAGCTATTCTAAAATACAGATTCCCTACCCCAGACCTGCTCTAACTCAAACTGTCAAGTTTGCCAGGCCATCTGTTTGTTTTGTTTGTTGTTTTCTTTAAATAGCTTCCTGGATGTTAGGACATAGCAAGTCTACAGGCCAGATAGGGTTCTGTGGGGACTTGATTGAGATACAGAAGTCTTGGTCCCAGCCTGAGGGCTTAATGCTGTGTGTTCTTCACTCAGTTTATGCCCTCTGGATGTTGCTTTTCCCATCTGTAAAATAAGGAAAGTTAATGACCCGTCCTTTATGATTGCTCCAAATCTAACTTTTTGTAAAGTTAGCATAGTCAATAATCAGGATACTGAGGAAATCAATGAATGCCCTTTAAAAAAGCAATGCATAATGTCACTTAATGAACACATTTCATCGGCACAGGAAACTAAAAAGAAATTGTTAGCAGAGTGGGTAAAGATTGATTCAACTGCATTTTTATTTTTAAAAATTCAATTAAGCTCTGTGTGTGTGCATAAAATACAATGCAAATTCAATGAGTAGATGAGATATGCATTACAACTCTGGCCATACATTTATCTTGTTGAAATTGATGATTTTTTTTATTTTCCCAAAGGTATAGGTGTTATCTTATGGATAAGATATTTTTGGGTAATAACACTAAAGAGTTCTCAAAGGTGAGAAAGAGTAGACATATTTTAGATCAATGGCTTACTTTCAACATTAAACACAAAGTCCTGCAGAGAGTTAAGTAAACTTATCTTTAGGGTTACTGAAAGAACCTGTGTTCAGCCAGTAAGGTCAGATGGTGCCTCTTATGCCTTACTGAGGAAGTTCACAGGTGTTAAAGAGAGTCAAGCTTAGAAGGGGCTTAGAGTGAGGTGGCTACATGTTGGTGGGGGGAGGGAGAAATTATTTAGAAAATAAAACAGAAAGAAAAGGAAAGTACTTGAAATTGGGACTCAGAGAAGGAACAAAGCATGAAAGAAATGAAAAAGAAAAAAAAAAAAAGATAAGCCGCAAGCCACACTTTGAAGCATGGGCAAAACAAAGAAGTTCTTTAGCACCACACACCAAACAGCGTCCTTCTACATAGTCCAGCAGAAACTCCAGGACTGGGTGCCGAGTCCTAATGCAACCAAACTGTAAAACAAACTTGGCCACGGTCTTTCCATTTGGGGCTGGAAAATAACACGACGTTCTGAGATAAGTGACCCAAAAAAGTAAGTGAATTCAAGCTGAAACAAATGGAAAAATCTTACAGTTAGGTCAAATGGAAGTACAGAATGGGAAAGACAGTCCATGTGAAAGAGTAGGCCATGTGAAACCAACTTTGATTTTCAGTGAAGATAGACTAGAGCATGCAACTTCACAGGGGTGAAGCCCAAGGTATATATTAGATGGAATCAGAGCTGCTCTGATTAAAACAGAGGTATGAGCCCACTCTGCCCAACTTAGAACCCTCCAGATCCCTTCTACACTTGGCCTTTTATACCCTCTCCATAGTTAACCCTGAGGACCCTGCTTGCAGTTCTGTATTCTACGGAACTCATTTGAAAACCACTGGGCTGGATTGTTCTAGGATCTCTTCCAACTGGAAGATTCATAGATCCATGACCCAGGTATTAACAAAGTTACACAACTGGAGCAGATTAAAGTTGGCTCTTCAGCATTCAAAGTAAGCTCTATGGGTGTAAGTTGGAAAGGTTGCTCCCACCTTTCTTTCAAGAGCCTGGGGGAAAAGATAGTGGCCCAATTTGTTCTGACAGATACTTGTAAAAAAGATTGTTTTGCATCCTAGAAAAGTGATTTACTTGGAAGAGCAGCCAGTTATCAGGAATTCCTGACAAAGAGACATTAACAAAAGATAACATTCACTTCCTTGATGATAGTGCACAGGGCAAAGTCAGCGGATTACAGCCTGATCCCTCTTTTTGATAATAGCTTTATTGAGGTATAATTCACATACCATATAATTTACTTATTTAGAGTGTACAATTTCATAATTTTTAGCATATTTAAAGAGTTACAAAACCATTGCAATCCCTTTTTAAACATTTTTGTCATAACAAAAAGAAATCCCTCACCTTCCAGCAGTCACCCCCAATGCCCTCAGCCTAGGCAACTGTTAACCTACTTTCCACCTATACAGGTCAGGCTTATGTAGACATTTCACTTACATGTAATCATACAATGGAAGGTCTTTTGTGACTGGCTCCTTTCATTAGCATAAGGTTTTCAAGGGTCATCCATAGTGTAGCATGTGTCAGTACTTCATTCCTTTTCAAGGATAGATACAGTATTCACATTTTGTATGGGCGCATCACATGTTCTTCACCCATTCATCAGCTGATGGACATTTGGGTTGTTTCTGCCTTTTGAAAATGAAGCAAGAATTTGTGGCTCCATATTGCCCAGTTGTTGTCCCTGCTGTCTTGAGAGATCAGATTAGGAAAAGGGCAGCCACCAACCAGCAGGATCTCTGGACTCTCTGCCCTCAAGGAGGTTTATGGCAGAGAGGAAAGAAAAAATAACCTCTAACTTCTTTCCTTTCCCTGTCATTGTTTTCAAAAACCTAAACCCATTTATCAGCCTGTGCTCTGTAACCAATGAGGAGAGAAGTAAACAAGAGTCTCTGAGGAAAGTGTGAAGAAGCAGACGGGAATTCTTGTTTCTAGGGATGACGAAAGCAAAGTAGAGAAAGAGGTTCCAGTTTTGGGGACCGCTGTAGCCTTTTCCTGGCAGTGCCCTGGACCTCTCAACAGAAAACAGTTGCCATTCCCTCAAATGTTGGCAGCAAACAGCAGGGGAAGGCCCTGAGTCGGTGGACAATTCCTTGTGGGGAGGTCCTCATCGGGGACTAAAGTTTAATTCCCAGTTGAACACAGGGCTATAGGGTCAGAGTTAATACGAATGTTGATTGAACATTTCCTTCAAGGCTGAGTTTGTAGACTGAAATTCACACTCACAACACAAGAGACAGAAACGAATCCAGAAGGAAGCTAACCTAATAAATAAAGGTGTGATTAGATACAGAAGACCAGTGCCTCAAGCCTCCCCAGTGGAAGGTAAACAAGAGCAGAAGAAAAGCAAATAAGTAATTCAGACAAGCCCCAAAAGATATCCACTCTCTGACACCCAGGAGGAGATATAGGAGACTATCAGAAGTAAATTCTTCAATAACCAAGAGATGCTAAAATATGAGAACACTAGCACCCTGAACATATCCTTCATGTTAATTTTCTTTGTAATTTGTATTTATCCTGAGCTCCACTGAAGGCTTTTTTTTTGTTTAAGTAAAAGACTATAATATAAAAGGTACATGTTGTGCTGAAAAAAATATATATATCCTTGTGACTGTAAGTGATTTCTTTGCTTTATTATACTGATGGATTTCTATAATCATAGCTCTCTCACTCCTGCCAAAACTTATTTCATAGCCAACTTGTACCCATCAAAAACCAAATGTGGGTGGATAAATGTGATTTGGAAGTAAATTCCAGCAATGGCTTAAGATGTGTTTTTAAAATAAAATTCTCCACCTGCAAGAGGCAAAGTAAAAACTTCTGTCCTTTGCACCAAAGAAGAGTTTGTTTGTTTATGATTTACTTTAACTGAATTTCTAGCCTTTCCAGCCACATCATCCATGAATCCCCACCATCCATTTTTTTCTTTTTTTAGCCAAAAGGACCTGCTTAGCAAATCCCACTGACATACAAGTCCTCTGTGTCTTTGTGCAAAATGCTCCATTTGTTACCTCCATCTACAAAATCCCTCCCCTCTTGATTCTTCTAGAGCACTTTATAGGTACTTCTGCTTCTGTACAGATTTTTTGACAAAAGTCAAATTCTTATTTTTTTAAAATCCACTTAACTGGGGTGCCTTGGTGTCTCAGTTGGTTGAGTCCAAATCTTGATCTCAGCTCCAGTCTTTATCTCAGGGTCATGAGTGCAAGCCCCATGTTGAGTTCCACACTGGGCATGGAGCCTACTTTAAAAAGAAATCCACTTATCATAATAAAAAGTAATTTTAAAAATAATTTTAAGGAGCGCCTGGGTGGCTCAGT
This sequence comes from Taxidea taxus jeffersonii, assembly GCA_003697995.1. Taxonomy (NCBI): domain Eukaryota; kingdom Metazoa; phylum Chordata; class Mammalia; order Carnivora; family Mustelidae; genus Taxidea; species Taxidea taxus. The sequence goes on from RCUC01120521.1 coordinate 10,782, forward strand.
GGGTTAAAGCCTCTGCCTTCAGCTTGGGTCCTGATCTGTGTCCTGGGATTGAGTTCTACATTGGGCTCTTTGCTCAGCAGGGAGCCTGCTTCCCCCACCCCCAACTGCCTCTCTGCCTACTTGTGATCTCTGTCTGTCAAATAAAAATAAATTTAAAAATACACTGAAATGAAGACTCAAATATAGGCCCAATTTTAGAACAATTCTAAAAACAAACTTTTTCTTGAAATGAAATATTGCCATTTGCGACAACATGGATGGAACTAGAGGGTATTATGCTTAGCGAAATAAGCCAATTGGAGAAAGACAACTATCATATGATCTCCCTGATATAAGGAAGTGGAGATGCAATGGGGGTGGGGGTTAAGGTGGTAGGAAAAGAAAAAATGAAACAAGATGGGATCGGGAGGGAGACAAACCATAAGAGACTCTTAATCTCACAAGACAAACTGAGGGGGTCTTGGGGGAGAGGTGTAGGGAGAGGGTGGTGGGGTTATGGATATGGGGGAGGGTATGTGCTATGGTGAGTGCTGTGAAGTATGTAAACCTGGCGATTCACAGACCCCTGGGGCTAATAATACATTATATATTTATAAAAAAAAATTTTTAATTATTAAAAAAATTAAAAACAAACTTTTTCTTTAAATGTAGCTTTGATAAAGGAAAAAACCTACAACTAAGAATACTATACTCAGTAAGGTTATTATTCAGAATAGAAGGGGAGAAAAAGAAGTTAGTTCCCAAATGAAATTTAGAGGAGCATATCACCACTAAACCAGCTTTATAAGAAATGTTAAAGTTTATAAGAAATTTATAAGAAATGTTAAAGTTAAGTAGAAAGAAAAATAAGAAAAATATGAAAGGAAATAATTTCACAGGAAAAAGGAAACATATAGTAAAAGTAGTAGATCAAACAATTATCAAGCCAGTATGAAGGTTAAAACAAAAAGGTAGTAATATTGATTATTTCTATAAAAATTGGTTAAGGGATACACAAAATAAAATTATGCAAAACATGATACCATATGCATAAAATATGGAGGGATATAAAAATTTAGTTCTTTTAAAATGTGTTCGAACTTAAGTGACCATCAACTTAATATAGACTGCTATAACAGAAGATGTTATATATGGTAACCACAATTAAATGGTAGCCACAAATCAAAAAACTGTAATACACAAAAAATAAAGAGAAAAGAACATAAGCTAACACTTTTAAAAGCCATCAAACCACAAGGGAAGAGAACAAGAGAAGAAGGAAGGAGTCAGAAAGTTCATACCTATCAATAATTACTTTAAATGTGAAGGACTAAATGCTCCAATCAAAAGACATAGGGTGACTGAATTGATTAAAAAAGAAAAAATAAAATAAGACCCATCTATATGTTGCCTAGAACTGATTCACTTCAGACCTAAAGACACATAGAGATTGAAAGTAAAGGAATGGAAAGACATACAATGCAAATGGAAACAAACAAGAAAAGCTGGATAGTCTATTTTGTCTACTAGACAAAATAAACTGTAAAACAAAAACTGTAACGAGAAAAAAGAAGCACACTACATAATGATAAAGGGATCAATCCAGCAAGAGGATATAACAACTGTAAATATGTATGCACCCAACATAGGAGCACCTAAATCCATTAAGCAAATGTTAACAAAATAAAGAGAGCAATTGGCAGTAATAGTAGGGGACATTAACACCTTATTTACAATAATGCATAAATCATCCAGAAAGAAAATAAAAAAGGAAACAGTGGCTTTTCATGACACATTAGATCAGAAAGACTTAAGAGATATATACAAAACATTCCATCCAAAAACAGAAGAATGCATTATTTTCAAGTGCACATAGAACATTCTCCAGTTTAGATCACTTATTAGGACAAAAAACAACAATAAATTTTTTTTTTTGTATTTACTGCTTGTCACTTCTTTTTTTTTTTAACTTTATTTAAGCTTTATTTAAACATATGATGTAACCCCACCACCCTCACCCAACCCCTCTTCCCCCCACCCCCCTCAGTTTGTTTTATGACATTAAGAGTCTCTTTTGGTTTTTCTCCCTCCCGATCCCATCTTCTTTCATTTTTACTTTTCCTACCACCTTAACTCCCACCCCCGTTGCATCTCCACTTCCTCATATCAGGGAGATCATGTGGTAGTTGTCTTTCTCCAGTTGACTTATTTCGCTAAGCATAATATGCTCTAGTTCCATCCATGTCGTCGCAAATGGTATCACAATTCCAGACTTCAAGCTCTACTACAAAGCTGTCATCATTAAGACAGTATGGTACTGGCACAAAAACAGACACATAGATCAATGGAACAGAATAGAGAGCCCAGAAATAGACCCTCAACTCTATGGTCAACTAATCTTCGACAAAGCAGGAAAGAACATCCAATGGAAAAAGGATAGCCTCTTCAACAATAAATTTTAAAAGATAAAAATCAAATCAAGCATTTTTTTCTGACTATAATAGTATGAAACTAGAAATCAATCACAAGAAAAAAATCTGGAAAAATCACAAACACATTCAGGTTAAATAACATACTACTGAACAATGAATAGGTCAACCAAGAGATCAAAGGAAATAAAAAAAATACATAGAGATAAATGAATATGAAAACATAGCAGTCTAAAATCTTTGGGACATAGCAAAAGCAGTTTTAACAAGGAAGTTCCGTATAATCCAAACCTACCTCAAGAAACAAACAAACAAATCTCAATTAAACAACCTAATCTTAAACTTAAAGGAGCTAGAAAAAGAAGAAACAAAATCCAAAACTAGTAGAATGAGGGAAACTGTGAAGATTAGAGAAGAAATAAATGAAATAGAAACTAAAGAAAAGATCAATGGAACCAAAAGAAGACTCTTTGAAAAGATAACCAAATTGATATATCTTTGGTAAGACTTATCAAGAACAAAAAAGAGAGGGCTCAAATAATAAAATCAGTTATGAAGGAGGAAAAATAACCAACAGTATACAAATACAAAGAATTATAAGAGAATATTATGAAAAAGCATGTGCCAACAAATCAGACAATCTGGAAAAACATATAAATTCCCAGAAATACACAATCTCCCAAACTGAATCAGAAATAAATAGAAAATTTGAACAGACCAATTACTAGTAATGAAATTGAATCAGTAATCAAAAAAAACTTTCAATAAAGAAACTTCCAATAAAGGACCAGATGGTTTCATAGGTGAATTCTACCAAACATTTAAAGAAGAGTTTATATCTATTCTTCTCAAACTATTCCAAAATATGGAAAAGAAAAACTTCCATATTTATTCTACTAGGCCATCATTACTTTGATACCAAAAGCAGGCAAAGCACTACAGAAACAGACAACTACAGCCCAATATCTGTGATGAACATAGACATAAAAATCTTCAACAAAATATTAGCAATCGAACTTCAATAATACACTAAAAAAATCATTCACATGACCAACATGAACTTATTCCAGGGATACAGGTATGGTTCAATATTCACAAATCAACCAATGATACATCACAGTAAAATCAGGAAGAATAAAAGCTATATGATCATCTCAATAGATACAAAAAACACGTTTGACAAAATTGAACATCCATTTGTGAAAAAACTCAATAAAGTGGTTTTAGAGAGAGTATACCTCAACATAACAAAGACCATATTTGAAAAATGTACAGCTAACATCATATTCAGTGAGGAACAAGACAGGATTTCCACTCTCACCACTTTAAGTCAACATAATAATGGGAATCCTCGCTGCAGCAATCAAACAAGAAAAAAGCAATAAAAGGGAAAAAAGGAATTGAGAAAAAAAAAGTAAAACTGTTACTATTTGCAGATGACATGATACTATATAGAAAACCATAAAGACACCACAAGAAACTATTACAACTAATAAATGAATTTAATAAATTGCAGGATACAAAATTAGCATACAGAAATCTGTTGCATTTCTACACACTAAAAACAAAGCAGCAGGAAGAGAAATTAAGGCAACAATCCTATTTACAACTGCACCAAAAAGAATAACATACCTAGGAATAAATTGAACTAAGGAGGTGAAAGATCTATACTCTGAAAACTCTAAGACATTGTTGAAAAAATTGAAGAGAACACAAATGGAATGATATACCATACTTATGAATTAGAAGAATTTAAATTGTTAAAATGTCCATACTACCCAAAGCAATCTACAGATTCCAACCAATCCCTATAAAAATATCAAGAGCATTTTTCATAGCACTAGAACAAATACTCCTAAAATTCATATGGAACCACAACAGACCTCTAATAACCAAAGCAATCCTGAAAAAGAAGAACAAAGCTACAGATATCACAATTCCAGATTTCAATATATACTTCAAACCTATAAAAATCAAAACAGTATGGTACTGGCACAAAAATAGACACAAAGATCAATGGAACAAAATAGAGAGCTAGAGATCCCAGAAAAAACCCAAACTACATAGCCAATTAACCTATGACAAAGGAGATAAGAATATCCAATGAGAGACACAATCTTTTTAATAAATTGCTCCACATCACAACTATGAAGCTAATATAACATTGTATGTTAATTATATCACAATATTTTTTTAAGGTAGCTTGCTTGGACTATGAGCTCTTGAGGACAGAATCTTATTCTTTCTTATTAATTGTATCTCCAATGCCTAGAAAATGCATAGTTCAGTAAGTGTTTGATGAATGAATGAATGAATGAATGAATGATTTAAGACCCATGTGTTACTCTATCCTGTTTTGCCTTTAAAAGTATAAAAGATCAAATTCTATATTTCCTTTCTTCTAAGACATCACCATGGATGTTTTGCCTAATGGACGTCTCCCGCTCAGCCCTTGTCTCTCCTTGAGAAAGTCTCAGGAGTCTTAGCTTTTATAGACAGGTATGTATGACAGATAATAAGCTGATTATTATTACAGAGTGCAAAGTTCAGTACTATTATCAAGTATCTGAGAGGACCAAAAAAAAATTATTAATAAGCCTGCCTTTAGCTTTCCTGACCTCAGATTTATTTGTCTCCACCTCATTAGTGTCCCATTAGTATAACTTCGTTTCCATCTCTGTGGCTTTTCTCAAATCTCAAATTATCCTTCATTACTGAGAGACCCATCACCCAACTAATGCACTTTATTAACATGTAGCAAACCAAGAATATTTTAACCTGTCAGGAACCTCAAAGGAGAGGAAATAATTTCCAGTCTTTGGAGCTACCCAGAAGCATATATTGCTTTTCATTAGAGAAAGGCAATTTTGGCAGACATTACGTTGGCTCAACTTTCCCTTAAACAAAACCTTGATGCTAATTTCTCCCTGGCTAACAAATCCATCATGACAATTAGTCTGCTCAGCATTTCACTTTCAAACATCAAATAGCAACCCAACTTGAGAATTCTCCTCCAGATCATTCTTGAAAGCAGAAGTTCTGGCAGGCCATTGGGCTTGGGGATGTGCGCAGGGAGGACCCTGAAAGGCCCTCTGCCTTTCTGTCGGGAAGGGGTGCATAAGCAGCTTTCTAGCTTTTTTTGGAAGCTTTAGCTTTCTAGTACTTCACTCCATTTCAGAGAGAGTGCCCCAAAACTGTGTCCTTTCATGCCCTTCTAACATTTTGCCCCAAAGCCCACTTTTTCACCCCAACCCCTAATCCAACAAAGTGTTCAAGGAATGGGTTTGGTGTAGGTCAGTATGGAAGATACCATTTTCATTTCCCATTATTTTCTCTCCTATGACCCTAAGTGACCTTGATCATGGCACTTGGATTCACAAATAAAGCAAAACTTCCCCAGTGGTGATTGAGATTCTGTTGAGCTCAGGGCCAGGGCAACAGGGAGCAGTAGGACCCCTGCGTGGACTTCAAAGACCTATGTTCTCAAAGGCAGTGCTTCCACCTCAGGTCCAGGTTAGTCCCCAGCCAGTAAACATCAAACAAGCCACCACCATTTCTCATGCCTAAAATAGAGATTATAAAACATAACCCTGCCCTTTTCTTATGAAAATCAGAACAGAACAAGACATTTGGCCATCAGTCATTGTTATTAGCTTAGGTCCCTGCGGAATGTGGCATCTGTAAATTTAGTGGGAGCTCCAGAAATGATGCTTAATCTATTTTCATAGTTTATTTTTTTATGGAACTATAATTTCACATACCATAAAATCTGCCACTTTAAAGTACACAATTCAGTGGTTTTTAGTATAATCACAAGACTATGCAACCATCACCACTAATTTAATTCCAGTACATTTTACACCATTTTGATATATCTAAAAAGAAACTTCATACCCATTAGCAGTCACTTCTCCTTCCCTCCATCCTCCCATTCCCAGGCAACCAATAATCCACTTGACTCTATATATTTGCCTATTCTAAACATTTCATATAAATGGAATCATATAATATTTGTGTTTTTATGTATGGCTTCTTTCACTTAGCATAATGTTTTCAAGGCTTATCCATGGTGTAGCATGTATTTATACTTGGTTCCTTGTTTTGGGTGAGTAATAATCTGTTGCATGGACATACCACATTTGTTTATCCATTCCTCATTTGGTGGACATTTGGTTGTTTCCACTTTTCAGCTATTATGAATAATGTTGCTAAGAATATTCATATACAGGTTTTGCATGGACATATGATTCCATTTCTCTCTGGAGTATACCTAAGAGTGGAACTACTAAGCTATGTGATAAAAATGTTGAACGTTTTGAGGAACTGCCAGACTCTTTTTCACAGCAGTTTTGCCATTTTACATTTTCAGTAATGTCTGAGGATTCTGATTTCTCCACATTCTTCCCAGGTTCACTTACTTTTAGGATCTAAATTTCCTTGGGTTATGAAACATTTCTTTTTTTAATATTTTATTTATTTGTTTGACAGAGATCACAAGTAGGCAGAGAGGCAGGCAAAGAGAGAGAGGGAAGCAGGCTCTGTGCTGAGCAGAGAGCCCGATGCGGGGCTTGATCCCAGGACCCTGGGATCATGACCTGAGCCGAAGGCAGAGGCTTTAACCCACTGAGCCACCCAGGTGCCCCGAAACATTGCTAAATGGAATAGAAATTTCATCTTTTTTCTTCTTTCTTCCTTCCCTTCTGTTCTTCCTTCTTCTTCGCCTCTTACTCTCCTTCTCTTTTTTTTCAACCCTACTATAAAATCTCTTCCTAAAGTAAAATATGATTTAAGCAACTCCAATTCTCACTAGATTCAGCTAGAAAAGCATGGAAATTTTTGTAGCTTACACAGCAGAGCAATTTTCCTTAAAGTTAATATGACTGAATGACCTGCTTGGAAATTAGGTACCTTGTTCTCTCTGCTGCAGTCACAAATAAAACAACTAGATGGAGTCTTGGGATATGTGTTTTTCTCAAACCTCCCCTGTAGAGAATTACCAGTCTTTTCTTAAAGGCCTTTAAAAAGATTAGCTTGGGCAGATGGGAAGGAGGCCGTAATATTCAAGGGCTGAAGGAAAAGGAGCCTAATATTTGAATGTGGCTCCCTTAAGACTTTGACCAGCAGGAATGAGAGGGTTGCAAGTCCTAGAGGGGTGCATAGCCTCTGGAGTGGGAGCTGCAAGGATCCCTGGGAGCATTAGGAAGGTTCGCTCTGCCCACCCTGGCACAAAGATGTGGTCTCTACTGTGATTGGAGCCACCCACCTACATGAATTCCAGGAGTGATGACAAGGGATTGATAACCAATGGTGTCTACCCTCATTGTCTTAATATTGGACTTTAAGAAAAAGACACTGTAAAGTGGAGCTCAGAAAGATTCAATTTGCAGGGGTGCCTGGGTGGCTCAGTGGGTTAAAGCCTCTGCCTTCAGCTCAGGTCATGATTCCAGGGTCCTTGGATCAAGCTCCACATCGGGCTCTCTGCTCGGCAGGGAGCCTGCTTCCTCCTCTCTCTCTGCCTGCCTCTCTGCCTATTTGTGATTTCTGTCTGTCAAATAAATAAAAATCTTTAAAAAAAATTCAATTTGCAAAATAAAGAGGTCATCTTGCACCTGTCTATATCTGCATTGTTTAGATAAAAAATGTTGTTGTGCCGGTTTTTACAAACAGGTAATAGAGGTTCAGAGAAGTTAAGGAGTTTGCAAAGCTCACATAACTACAAGAGGTAAAGCTGGAATTCAGAGTCTGGCTGGGTAAAAAAAGAAACCCTTTCTTCATCCACCATACCATCCTAGCCTTAGGATGCCTGGGCATGCAATCTACATTTGAAACTTGGTAGCAATGGGAAGGAAAAGGCCCCCTGTCAAGCAGTGTTTCCCAATGGCCTGCACTCCCTTTTCTCCATCTGGAGTGGGTAGAAGAGGGCACATTGGGACTTAGTTGCAAGCAAAGGACAGCTAACTTCATCTCTATAAGAAGAGAAATGGCTAGCAAATAGTTCACCCTGTCATTTTCACAGATCAGAAAAATGCAATGCTTTGAAAAATCAGCATATACCCTACTAAGTACTCTCTAAACTAAGAACAATCTTTAAATTTTTTCTATGATTGCATCCATCAATGTAGATTATACATTTTAACTTTGTTTAGAATTTGATTTCATCTATTGCTTATTTTGTTCTAAACATTCTAGCGCTTCTAATTTTCTTTCTCTTTTTAAACTCCAACGAAAGCCAAAAAGATACAGCCATTTTAAAAATTTCATTGCTTCATTCATTACTTTTTTAGTTAACTTTCCTTTTGCCTAAGCAAGAAACCAGCTGTCGGGATCTTAACCATAGGAGAGACCATTAATCAAACCCCAAACGTGGAGATGATACATTCATAATGTAACCACAAATTATTAATAACATCCTCTTCATGAAGCAGAGTGAGACATTAACATGAAAAAATAATTACTTGAAAGAAACATATTAGAGTTTGGTAATACTGAAATGGAATGTAAAATTAAACTTACTTGTTATAAAATGAAGAATTACCCCTAAAAGTTTACATCTTTCTACATTTATATTACTTTGGTTTTTAATCAGCATCTCCTAGGACCTATATTGATACATATTTTAATTTAATGCTTATGTTTTAATATTTCCTTTAATTTCACTTTAAATTTTCATCAGCTCTTTTCTGGGAATTTATAATATAATGTTTTCCTCATGCTTATCCAAAAAGGAGCAGGGATTACAGTTGGGGTTTATGGTACCTAATGAGAGGGAACCATTAGAAGAGGAGACTACTTAAATAATTGAGAAATTCTCATGAAAAATGTATTCCTGATTCTGTAAGTATGTAATTCTATGCAATGGAATAATCTTTGCGACATCTTCAAAGGTATGGTGAATTAACCAATTCCAAGTGACGAAAACCCAATTTAAAATATGTTGAAACAAAAGAGAGAGAGGATTTATTGACCTATGGTATAGAATTGGGAGGGGAAATTTTTTAGAGAAATAGAGTTTTTTCTTCTTACTTCCTTCTTCTCTTTGTTCATTCGCTCCTTTCTTCCTCCCTCTTCCTGACTTCCACTTTTTTATTACAAAATCTGTTCCCAAATGTTAAGATGAGTGTTTGTGCCCCCCACCCCCCACCAAAGTTCATGCGCTGACGCCTTAACTCTCATTGTGATGAGATTTGGAGGTGAGACCTTTAGGAACTGATTAGGTTTAGATGAGACTATATGGGTGGGATTCCCAAGAGTGACCAAATCTGCCTCTGCCACCAGAGGACACAATAATAGGGTGGCCATCTGCAACCCAAGGAAGGAGATCTCACCAGACACCAACCCTGCTGGCATCTAAATCTTGGACTTCCAGTCTTCAGAAATGTGGGAAATAAATTCCTTTAAGCCCCTTAGTCTGTGGCATTTTGTTACATCAGCCTGAACCAGCTATGCTACCAAACTAAAACAGATTTCTTTCTTTTTTGTAGCAATTTGGGCAGTTGATATTTTCACTGAATCATAGCTGAAGTATGATAACTGGTGGACTTTCTATAGCAGAACAATTTTTTGAAGTCTATGCTTACAGAATTTAAGAATGAGTTTCAGAAGCCTGGACCTCAGGAATAGGAACTGAGGACTAAACTCAATACCTCTCTCTCATCGCATCTCAGTATGTTTTTATTGGTTGACCAATCTAATTACCGTTTCCTGAACACAGGACTTCCCTGTGTGGCAGAAACACAGCTACTGATAGTTTCCAGTCCTACCTCAAAGAAAGAATGTGGTTTTTTTTTTTTTCTAGCTGTCAGCAATCAATGTGATCCCAAGGAAGGCCTCTGATTGGCTTTACTTGAGTTACATGGTCATCTCTGTGGCCAGAATCTTTCCCAGGAAGGGGTTTGGGAGGCTGGACACACAGATCCACAGCCATCACCGTTCACTACAAATAGAAGGTTCATTTTGTCCAACCCTTTGCCCAACCCTTGGTGGCTAAGTACATCACTTAATTTTAGGATGTGAAGAACTTTAAGTAAATCCCCACATTCATTTTCTGATAACTTGCTAACCTATATAGATGTCCACATTGAAAATTCAGGTTCTTGGTGCACCTGGGTGGCTCAGTGGGTTAAAGCCTCTGCCTTCGGCTCAGGTCATGATCCCAGGGTCCTGGGATCAAGCTCCGCATCAGGCTCTCTGCTCGGCAGGGAGCCTGCTTCCTCCTCTCTCTCTCTCTGCCTGCCTCTCTGCCTACTTGTGATCTCTGTCTGTCAAATAAATAAATAAAAATCTTTAAAAAAAAAAAAAAGAAAAAGAAAATTCAGGTTCTGCTATAAGCCACACCACTTTAACAAACCCTGGACAGCTTTTTCATGCACGAACTGCCATGGGCCATGAGAAATCATTGTTATATATTGAAATAGGAGAAGAGACTGTAACTTTCAAAAGTGTACTAGTTTATATCTCTATATATTCCTTTATATTTCAACAAAAACTCAGTATTATTTTATCTTTTTAAGATGACACATGATGAATAATTAGGCTTCCAGCTACACAATTCATTGATTTTTTTAAAAAGATTTTTATCACAGAAGCTAATATTATAAGATTCCAGGGGCACCTGAGTGGCCCAGTCCTTAAGCATCTACCTTCAGCTCAGGTCATGATCGCAGGGTCCTTAGATCGATTCCTGCCTGGGGTTCCCTGCTTGATGGGGAACCTGCTTCTCTCTCTGCCCCTCCCCCTGCTTGTGCACTCTCACTCTCTCTCTCTCTCTCAAATAAATAAAATCTTTAAAAAAAAAAAAAAAGATCCCAGCCACTGCCTGTTGATCCATCTGTTTATTGTGGGTGGTGGAAATTAAACAAATCAACAGAAGCAGAAGTGGCTTTTTCACTAAGTTAGAACTTTTAAGCTTTATGCCACACATATTTAATCATCATCATGAATTTATGAATTTTCTACCAACCTTTAAAGCAGTCTTTTAGCTTGATAACTGGTTTCTTGGCCATGAACAAAGGAAAGACACTCCATTTTCACCTGCTATTTGGTTTGGAGCTTTTTAGATGGCATCAGAGTTAAGTTTAAAATCACATTTCAGGTTAAGTAAGAAATTTTAATTTAGAGTCAATGCAGCAAAACATAGCTCAATGGCAAACATTGAACAATGGTGTGGGGAACACAAAGTCACCTGCTCTTGGCAGAGTTATCTCATACCACACTTTACTAGTTGAGAAGCAATACAGAAAATGCTCATGAAATTTGCTCCTCAGAGAGCGCTTTAGTGTTTTTGGAAGATAATTACCACAGAGAAAAGAACAAGGGTCTTTGTCAAAAGTGAGATGAAGGACTGAATCTCAGCTCTGCCACACACTAGTAGACAATGTTAATTAAGTCATCTCATCTTTCGGAGATCCTGAAAGGTAATCACAGTCACTTCACAATGCAATTGTGAGGGGCACATGAATAAGTAAATGTGCTTAGTACCTTGTACAGTCCATTTGAAGTGTAAAATAAATGCTGGCTTCGGGACGCCTGGGTGGCTGAGTGGGTTAAAGCCTCTGCCTTTGGCTCAGGTCATGATCCCAGGTTCCTAGGCTCGAGCCCTGCATCGAGCTCTCTGCTCAGCAAGGAGCCTGCTTCCTCCTCTCTCTCTCTCTCTGCCTGACTCTCTGCCTATTTGTGATCTGTCTGTCAAATAAATAAATAAAATCTTTAAACAAAAAATGCTGGCTTCTTTCCACTCTTTAAAACTGGAAAAAGGGATGCCTGGGTGGCTCAGTTGGTTAAGCGGCTGCCTTCGGCTCAGGTCATGATCCCAGCGTCCTGGGATCAAGTCCCAGATCCGGCTCCATGCTTGGCAGGGAGCCTGCTTCTCCCTCTGTCTCTGCCTGCCTCTCTGTCTGCCTGTGCTTGCTCTCTCTCTCTCTCTCTCTCTCTCTAACAAATAAATAAAATCTTTTAAAAAAAAATAAAACTGGAAAAAAAATGGGCCATGGAAAATAAAAGTATTGTGCTCTTCTGTTAAAGAAGAGCATCTGCCCTGATATTTTTATCCCACTTCCTGGTTCCCCAGAGTAAAACCCTAGAATAAAAATCTGGGATTTTAAAGTAAAGTAAGTAAAAATTTTACTTCCCAGAGTAAAATCCAAAAGAATTGACCATCCTTGCTGTAGCCAATGTCTTTCTCACACTTCTTACCCTCACTACAATGAGGCTCCCAGACTAAGAAAAAAATGCTCTTGATAAGGTCAGTAATGGCCTCTCCCTTCTCTTTATGGTCATTTCTCTGATGATCTCAACAATTCTTGTGGCCTTAGACACTACCGACTGGGTCCTGATGACCCCTATATGTTTATATCTAGCTTGGCTGTCTCCTCTGGACTTTAGCTTCTTATATTCAATTCCTTACTCAAAATCCCAACCTGGATGCTATGACAGACATCTGAAATTCAGTATGTTCAAAGTTAAACTCTTAATCTCCCCTTTACAGCCTGCTGCTCTCATGGCCTTCCCAGTTTGGTCAATGGAAACTGTATCCTTTCAGTTTCTCCAGACAAAACCCTTGAAGGCATCTGTATCCATGAGCTTTCACTAAATTTTGTTACTGTAACAACAACAAAAACCCACAAAATCTCAGCAGCCTGCAAAACAATGCTTTTTACTTGCACATGCTACATATCAGCAGAGACTGAGCTAGGCTCTCTTCCATGTCTTCTTTGCTTCAGGATCCAGGTTGAAGAGCAGCCCCACCTAGAACACTGACTGTCTCCTGGCAAGGGACAGAAGAGGTCCCACATGATGGCATTTAAAGATTCTGTTAGAAAGGGCACATAATTCCCATTCCTACTTCACAGGCCAGAGAAAGTCACATGTCCAAGCCTAATGTCAGTGGACTGCAAGATTAATTTTCCCAGAGGGATGGTCCAATAGAAAGGGTCAGCAATTATTCTGGCAATCGTACAAGAATCTTTGACTTCTCTTTTTCTTTCAGATTTCATCCAATCCATCAGAAAGTTCTGTAAGTTCTATCTTTAAAAATCTATCTAGAACACAACCATTTCTCACCACTGTCCCCACCATCCCCCAGGCCTGCATGTCACCATCACACACCTGGATACTGCAGTAGGTCTTTGTACTTCTTCCCTTGTCTCCTTACTGCCTATTCTTAACATAACACTCCGGAAATTCTGTAAAACTGTAACTCGACCACATAACTCTTCTGCTTGAAGTTCCCTTGATAGGCCTTCATTTCTCTCAAAACAAAGTCAAAGCTCTTACAATGGGCAGTTACTTTTAAGACTTTACATTATCTGACCAACAGCTTCCATTTCTTTTCTGATTTGATCTCTGATCTCCCCTCACTCCTGCCCAACTCCAATCCAACCATACTGAACTTCTTGTTGTTCTTCAAATCACTGGTATGGCCCAGTCTCAGGACCTTTTGCACTGGTTCCTTTTGTTTGGAAACCTCTGTGCCTGGCTCAGTTCCTCCCACCTTTCGGTCTTAAATGGAAATTATTAATGATACCTACTCTGGCCACCTCATTTAAAATTTCAGCTCCTTTCTCCATGCTAATTTTTACTCTGAGAGGATACATTTACTATGTAAACACAAATTATTAATAACATCCTCTTCATAAAGACAAGCAAGACATATCACAATTCAACTTACTATGTAATTTACTTACTTTTTTATTCTTTTGTCATACCCTAATAAAATATAAGCCTCTCAAAGGCAGAATCTTGTCTTTTTTTATTCTCTGATGCATCTAGAAGCATCTAGACCCTTGGACATATCTAGTGAGATTCTCCAAGTAGAACAGTGCTTGGCACATGATAGGTAATTCAATTCAACCACTTGTTAAATGAATGAGTTGAATGAATAAATGAGTCTTGCACAATTTCCTTACTATGTCTCATCAATTTCCCTTCCTAACATTGTGAAATTTACCTGGTCCATCACTTAGGAGATATCCCAATTATCTACAGACAACATCAGAATCTCTTGTAGTCCATTAGCCTTTATTATACCTCATTAATGTCCCAAAAGAAAAATGAGGATTGAGCAAAATTCTTGCTGTTTCTCTAACTGCATTATGGAAGTAATAGTAACATTTAAAACACTTGTTTTTTTTTAGTTGCTTTTAGATTTTGGAGGGGTTGGGGAAGTTAGGTGGAAGAAGTGGGGGCAAGTATTTTAAACCAAAGCTTAAGTCTTAGAGAGTGAGAATGAAGCCCCAAATGAATTTATCTAGAAAGAGCGACATCTTAATTATAACCATTTTTAATAGCAACAGCAGATATATACAAAATAACTCAGAAAAAAAGGAAAAATGAGAAATGAAAATATTTTCAGATAATACTATTATTTTTTTATTCTGCATAAGACTCTACGGTTAAACTGAGATGTTTTTGCAGTTCTGCAGTCTCCTTGGAGGAAAACCAATTTCTTTGGTTATTGGCTCCCTTTTAATCTTTTTAAAATAGATTGAGCCAATCTCTCTGCTCTTTCACATGCCATCATTGATAAAGTCTCAACCAATCACTCCATGTAGTAACAGGTATCAAAATAATTAGCCAAGGTGGTGTAAGCATGAACACAAAAATGACAGGTAAAATTAGTTCAAGAAAAATAAAATTGTAGTAATAGCCACATTGGTTCTGCATATAATAAACAAACCTCATGAATAGATTACTGGAATTCACTGATGAAGACCAAGTGTATGTCTTCTTCCACAATCAGAAATAAATCAACTGAAAATATTTTAATGGATATGGGGTGGAGACTATTGTGTAAAATGTACCAGGTCAGCAAAATGAACAGTGATCATACCATTGAAAATCTATAATGGCAGAGAATACTAACTATCCACACAAAATTCATGGTCCTCTTTTGAGAATATGCACTTGTTCCTGGGAACTACATTACCTAAATTTCTGCATCTCAGTGGTGCCATATGGCAAGCATAACCAATGGAATGGAAACAAAAAGGATGGATACCACTCCCAGGCTCTATGGTAGTAACCAAGTACCTTCCGTGCTGCTGCCCCTCTTACAGACTGGAAGCAGACTCGGAGGCCCCAGGGGATGAGCAGCCATAGACAGAAGAGAGGCCTGGGCTCATGAAACACCATGAGGGCTAAACCTACAGATTAGAAACTCACTTGGACTGATATCTTTTTTCAAAAATCCAAATTTGGAAAAGAAAATTCATGAATAATTTCCTTTGAAGCATTATTTATAACAAAAATGGAATGAAACTTAATAGCAAGAGAATTAAGTAAATGACAGTGCATTTGCTTAGATTGGTTACTATGTCTTAAATCTGCAGAAAGTTATCCAAAATAAACCTTACAGCTGGTGAGATGAAATTGTTATTGGAGAGGTGAAAGATTAGATAGATAGATGTTAGATAGATGATGGATTAGATAGATAGTTGGTGGATAGATATTTAGGTGATGTTAGATAGTATGATGATTGATAGATGATAGATGGATAAATAATAGATGATAGATAATAGATAAAAAGGGGTGGATGGGTAAAAGGAGGGAGGAATAAAGGTAGATAGCAAATGGGCAAATCACTAATAGTCTGATCCTTAGAAGAAGAGTCAGATTACATTCTGAGCCCACAGTTGTTTGCACACACAGAAAGGGGTAGGGAGGGAGAGAGAAGGAATGATATTACATTGACTAAGGAGATTTCAGCATTATGTGAAAGGCTAACTTCCCCTCATTGCAGTTAGAGCTACTGTTATTTTTTTTCCTTACCATCCGCCTACAAGCCAGACTTTACAAATCAGCCTAAGTCCAAAGGAGCTCCGGTTTTCACCAACTACACTTCAGTGGCTTAGAAACGAGTACTTTCCCCTAACATGTACCTTTCTGCATCAGTAGCTTCCTTTCAGGAATGATGCCATTCTCTTTCCTTCAAAAAGGTCAACTTCTTGAGAGCAGGGCTGTGGTTTGTATACCTCTGCTTCCATATCAATGTTAGCAAACAGTAGGCTCTCCATGAACTCATTTATTCATGCATTCTATGAATGTTTACATGCCTACTATGTGTCCGTCCTTCTTCTAGCACTAGGGACAGAGCAGTGAAAAAGTCTCCTCTTCCTCCTACTGCTCATGTTTGGAAACATGTTGGGTTGGGGCTACTTGCAGTACTGACTGAGAATCTCACTGACACAGAATCCATCTGAGCATAAAGGCATCACTAAAATACTTTTAAAATAGCTTTAAGGAGCTTTTACCACTACACACTCATTAGGATGACCATAAGCAAAAAAAGATAACAAAAAGTGCTGGAGTTACTTTGAAAAAATGGAACCCTCATGCACTACTGATGGAAATGGAAAATGGGGAAGCCACTTTAAAAAAGTCTTGCAGGGGGACGCCTGGGTGGCTCAGTGGGTTAAGCCACTGCCTTCGGCTCAGGTCATGATCCCAGCGTCCTGGGATCGAGTCCCACATTGGGCTCTCTGCTCAGCGGGGAGCCTGCTTCCCCCTCCCTCTCTGCCTACTTGTGATCTCTGTCTGTCAATTAAATAAATAAAATCTTAAAAAAAAAAAAAGTCTTGCAGGGGGAAGGAGTCAAGATGGTGGAGAAGTAGCAGGCTGAGAAGACATCAGGTAGCAGGAGATCAGCTAGATAGCCTATCAAACCATTCCAAACACCTACGAATCCAACAGGAGATCGAAGAGAAGAAGAGCAACAATTCTAGAAACAGAAAATCGACCCCTTTCTAAAAGGTAAGACCAGCGGAGAAGTGAATCCAACGCGATGGGAAGATAGACCCCGGGGGGAGGGGCCGGCTTCCGGCAAGAGGTGGAACAACGGAGCACAAAATCAGGACTTTTAAAAGTCTGCTCCACGGAGGGACATCACTCCAGAGGCTAAACTGGGGTGAAGACCTCACGGGGACAGTGTGGACTCAGGTCCCCCGGGGTCACAGAAAGATTGGGGGTGTCTGAGTGTCACAGAGCTCACAGGTATTAGAGCAGGGAAGCCGGCTGCGGAGACAGAGCCGAGGAGTGAGCTCTCAACTCGGAGTTACCGTGAACCGTAATCTGTGACACGGGCTGGTGCTCTGTGCGTGGGGTCCCCCAAGATCCGGGGAGACTCCGACCTGAGAGAGCTCAGGGATCTACGGGGTTCAGAGACTCCAGGTGGGACTCTGCCAGAGACAGAGACACTTGGTCACAGGCTGGGTGACCTCGGAGCGCAGCCAGAGGCCAGTGAGATGGGACTGATTACGCACGATTTTCTCCAAGCGTGGCCGGAGGCTGGGGAGACGGGAGTGATTAAACGCTTTTCTCTGAAGGCACACTGAAGACTGGGGCCCCTAGCTCTTGGCTCCTCCCAGCCGGAGATTCGGTGGCCGCCATTTTCATTCCTGTCCTCCGGAACTCTACGGAAAGCATTCAGGGAACAAAAGCCCCATAAAGCGAACCTGAGAGGATTACTTAGCATGGCCCCTGGTAGGATGGTGCAATTCCGCCTGGGGCCGAGACACTTGAAAATCACTACAACAAGCCCCCCCCCCCCAGAAGATCAACAAGAAATCCAGCCAAGACCAAGTTCACTTACCAAGGAGAACAGCAGAATTCCAGAGGACGAGAAATAAATCTCATAAATCCTTTCTCCCCATAAATCTTTAGTCTTGAAAAGTTAATTAACTTTTAAAAAATTTTTTTCTCTTCTGCTAATTTTTTTTAACTTTTACCCTTTCCTCTTTTAACATTTTTTAACTGGTTTATCTTAATAACTTTCTTAAAACAAAGATCTTTTTTGAACCTTTATTATTATAGTCATATTCTGTTCTTCACTGTATCTAAGTTTATTCTTTGTACACACATAGGGTTTTTTTTTCATCTTAAAAATTTGGGGTACAACTTCTTCTGATAGATCAAAATACACCCCAAATCTAGTACCGGGCTTGATCTAGTCTCCAGCCCAAGGAAGTTCTCTCCACTTTCTTTTTTTTTTTTTTTTAATTTTATTCTCCCTACCAACTTACCTTATCAACTCCTTTGTTAGGAAAAAAAAAAAATTTTTTTTCATCTTTATAGTCATATTTCATCCCTTCTTTGTGTTTACCCTTATATATGTTTTTCATTCTTTAAAATTTTGAGAGGTAGTTTCTTCTAAGAGACCAAAATACTCCCAAAATTAAGTGGGTGACCCTGTTCTAGTCACCAGTCTAATACATATATTTTTTTTTTCTTTTTTAATATTTTTTCTTTATTTGTGTTCTCTCTTGTTTTTTAATTCTTTTTTATCTCTTTTCTGAACTTCTTTTACCTCCCCCCTCCCTCCCCCCCACGATTTGGGGTCTCTTCTGATTTGGTTAAAGCACATCTTCCTGGGGTCTTTGCCACCCTTTTAGTATTACACTTGCTCCTTCATATATTCTTACCTGGACAAAATGACAAGGCAGAAAAACTCACCACAAAAAAAAAAGAACAGGAGGCATTCCCAAACTTTAGGGACCTAATCAATACAGACATGGGTAATATGTCAGATCCGGAATTCAGGACGACGATTCTCAAGGTTCTAGCTGGGCTCAAAAAGGCATGGAAGATATTAGAGAAACCCTATTGGGAGAAATAAAAGCCCTTTCTGGAGAAAAAAAAGAACTAAAATCTAATCAAGTTGAAATTAAAAAAGCTATTAATGAGGTGCAATCAAAAATGGAGGCTCTTACTGCTAGGATAAATGAGGCAGAAGAAAGAATTAGTGATATAGAAGACCAAATGACAGAGAATAAAGAAGCTGAGCAAAACAGAGACAAACAACTACTAGACCACGAGGGGAGAATTCGAGAGATAAGTGATGCCATAAGACAAAACAACATTAGAATAATTGGGATTCCAGAAGAAGAAGAGAGACAGAGAGAAGCAGAAGGTATATTGGAGAGAATTATTGTAGAGAATTTCCCTAATATAGCAAAGGGAACAAGCATCAAAATCCAGGAGGTACAGAGAATCCCCCTCAAAATCAATAGGAATAGGTCCACACCCCATCATCTAATAGTAAAATTTACAAGTTTTAGTGACAAAGAGAAAATCCTGAAAGCAGCACGGGACAAGAAGTCTGTAACATACAATGGTAAAAATATTAGATTGGCAGCAGACTTATCCACAGAGACCTGGCAGGCCAGAAAGAACTGGCATGATATATTCAGAGCACTAAACGAGAAAAACATGCAGCCAAGAATACTTTATCCAGCTACGTTGTCATTGAAAATAGAAGGAGAAATAAAAAGCTTCCAGGACAAACAAAAACTGAAAGAATTTGTAAACACCAAACCAGCTCTACAGGAAATATTGAAAGGGGTCCTCTAAGCAAAGAGAGACCCTAAAAGTATTATCAGAAAGGAACAGAGACAATATACAGTAACAATCACCTTACAGGCAATACAATGGCACTAAATTCATATCTCTCAATAGTTACCCTGAACGTAAATGGGCTAAATGCCCCAATCAAAAGACACAGGGTTTCAGAATGGATAAAAAAACAAAACCCATCCATATGCTGCCTACAAGAAACTCATTTTAGACCTGAAGACACCTCCAGATTGAAAGTGAGGGGGTGGAAAACAATTTACCATGCTAATGGACATCGGAAGAAAGCTGGGGTGGCAATCCTTATATCAGATCAATTAGATTTTAAGCCAAAGACTACAATAAGAGATGAGGAAGGACACTATATCATACTCAAAGGGTCTGTCCAACAAGAAGATCTAACAATTTTAAAAATCTATGCCCCTAACATGGGAGCAGCCAACTATATAAACCAATTAATAACAAAATCAAAGAAACACATTGACAAGAATACAATAATAGTAGGAGACTTTAACACGCCCTTCACTGAAATGGACAGATCATCCAAGCAA
>RCUC01120523.1:0-44813 GCA_003697995.1 Taxidea taxus jeffersonii
CCAAAATCTAAAATAGATTTAGTGAATTATTTGCAGTAAAACATAAATATTTTCATTACTTTTCACTACTCTAGACTTCATGTAGAAATTCTCCCATCAACCTCTTTGCCCTCAAATTCACAATTAAGCAGTAAATCTGGTCTCTTTCCTTTCCCATGGAAAATACTACTTTTTTCATTTTATAATCCTTTAGTAAAGTTTGTGCAGACACCACTGGTGGTCTTTATGAATAGAGCTAAGGCTTTGCAGATTATGTTTTGCTTCCAAATATTTTCTCTCTCAATTTTTAATACCTTTGTAAGAAACTGATGAGAAATTAATAACTGTATAATAACTGACAGAGTGGTTGGCTGAAATTACTAATCACATCTTCCTTTTTTGAAAAAGATTTTATTTGAGAGAGAAAGAGCATGAGCAGGGGGGGAGGGAAAAGAGAGAGGGAGAAGCAGACTCCCCAGCTGAGCAGGGAGCTCAATGCAGGACTCAGTCAGGACCCTGGGATCATGACCTGAGCTGAAGGCAGACGCTGAACTGACTGAGCCACCCGGTGCCCTATTAATCACTTCTTAAAAAATAAGCTTTAAATTTTAGAGTAATTATGGATTTATGGAAAAATTGTGAAAATAGTACAGAGATTTCCCATAAACCCCACACAATTCCCTCTATTATTAACATCTTGCATTGATATGGTGCATTTGCCAAAGTAATGAACCAATACTGATATCTTATTATTAACTAATGTCCATACTTTATTCAGATTTCCTTATATCCTTTTTCTGTCTCAGGACCCTATCCAGGATACCACATTAAATTTAGTCATTATGTTTCCTTAGATTCCCTCTGGCTGTGACAGGTTTTCATACTTTCCTTTTTTTTTTTTTTTAAGATTTTATTTATTTATTTGACAGAGAGCACAAGTACACAGAGAGACAGGCAGAGAGAGAGGGGAAGCAGGCTCCCGGCTGAGCAGAGAGCCCGATTCAGAACTCGATCCCGGGACCCTGAGATCATGACCCAAGCTGAAGGCAGACGCTTAACCCACTGAGCCACCTAGGTGCCCTTTCATTATTTTTGAGGAGGACCTTAATACCTTTGAGAAGTACTAGTCAGGTATTTTGTAGAATGTTCCTCAATTGTAATTGGTTTGATGTTTTTCTCTAAATTAGGCTGTAGTTATGGGTATTGGGAAGGAGGGCCACAAAGTAAAGTACCCTTTTCATCCCATCATATCAAAATTATGTACTATCAGGGCTCCTGGGTGGCTCAGTGGGTTAAAGCCTCTGCCTTCCGCTCAGGTCATGATCCCAGGGTCCTGGGATCGAGCCCCGCATCCAGCTATCTGCTCAGCGGCCAGCCCGCTTCCCCCACTCTCTCTGCCTGCCTCTCTGACTACTTGTGATCTCGGTCTGTGAAATAAATAAATAGATCTTAAAAAAATTATGTACTATCAACATGATTTATCACTGTTGACTTTGATGTTAACTTTGACAACCTGGCTTGGATTAAATTTAAACCATAGAGTTAATTTTCCCTCCCCCTTTCATAGTGTACCACTTGTAAGAAAGTCACTACGTGTGCTTGTACTCCAGACTTAAGGAGTAGGGAATTATTAAATTTTATTTAATTAATTAAGTTTAATTTAATTAACTACATTTAATTAACTAAATTTAAATTATTAAATCCACCTCTTTGAGGGCAAAGTATCTACATAAATTATTTGGAGTTTTTCTGCATGGGAAATTTGTCTATTATCCCCCATTTATTTACTCAATAATTTATACCTGTGTGGAGTTATAATTCAATAGTACTTTATTTTGTTGCTCAGATTGTTCCAGATTTGGCCATTGGGAGCTTTTTAATTTGATTCCTGGGTTCCTTTGCAATATTCCCATCAGTGTGTGTGTGTGTGTGTGTGTGTGTGTGTGTGTGTGTGTTATATTTTTTTACTTTATTTCACTGCAAGATGCTTCAGGCTCATCTTATTTATTTCCTACTTGAGTTCTAGAATCAGCCATTTCTCCAAGGAACTCTGGTTTCTTTTATTGGAAAATTATGTTCTGGGGATGAGGTGTGCTTGTTGCTCCTGGGATGTCTTTGCTTCTAGAACCTCTCAGCTGAAAAAGCAAGAAAATACATGTGTATATGTTAACCCTTGTATATAAAAATATCTATAAATATTTCTAAATATATACATTTGTATGCATATTAAATTAAGCAGAAATTTACGCTGATATCTTTAATGTTAATCCATTAACACATAGATCATTGTAGTCTTTTCTCTGCTTCTCTGTATGTAATCGCTCACTCCAAAAGTGGAAACCTGGCTTCTACCTTTTACCATCCTTTTGTTTAATTTTCCAATTCCAGTATACATGTATAGTATTTCAATAACTTTATCAACTAGAGCACAGTACTTATGTACAGTTATAGAATTCACTCATTTCTAAATTACTTAGGTCAGCAACTTTTTCCTCCCATCCTCTTCATTGAGGTTGTTTTGTACATTTGTGATTTGATTAGATAATTTTGTCACAGTCTGCATTCCTTCTATATGATTTTTTAACATTTGCATATATTAAGGTTCACTCTTTGTGCTTCAAAGTTCTGTGGGTTTTGACAAGCGCATACCATATATTTGCCATTTCAGTACCATATAGATAGCATCACCATCCTAACTTCACTTAATTCTCCTCCCTGGCCCAAAGTCCCTGGTGACCAACTGATCTATTTATCATCTCTGTAGTTTTGCCTTTTATGTCATATAAATGAAATTATACAGTATATAGCCTTTTCAAACTGGATTTTTTCTCTTAGCAATATGCATTTAAGATTCATTTGTCTTTACATGGCATTAATTACTTTTAATCAAATAAGATACTAAAATATATTTATTTCATTATTTGTGATTTTAATTTGTTGGAATCATATGTTAGCTGTACTAATAGAAGCAAGGAAAGAACAGTGTGCTGGTAGAGGAGGTGATTCACTCTTGAGGTATGAAAGGAAAAGCTTAATGAGGAGAAGGAGAAACTTGGGTTAGGCCTTTTATTTCAATAGTGTTCATTGTAAAGACAATGCTAAACATACATGCACATGCACACAGTCTCACCACCTTTACACAAAGGGTAGATTTCATTTGTGTATAGATTTTCAGTATAGATATATAAATTTTTGAAGCGTCAGTAAAATTTTAATATTTTTTACTGAGTAATATTACTAAAATACTTTCATGTTCTCATGTACTTTTTACAATTATAATATTGCTATTTTTTTGAAGACTTTATTTATTTGAGAGAGAGAGCGAGCTAGAATGGTGGGGAGAGGGAGAAGCGACTCCCTGCTGAGCAGGGAGCCCATTGTGGGGCTGGATCCCAGGACTCCCAGATCATGACCTGAGCTGAAGTCAGACGCTTAACCGACTGAGCCACCAGGTGCCCAATATTGCTGTTTTATATATTTTTTATGTTTATAAATTATGTAAAATTTATTTTTCCTTTATATTTCAGTAAAGCTGGAAAAGTGATTATACATGTCAATTGTGATTAAGTAAATATAGAAAAGTATAAAACATGTAATTCTATTAACTGCAAAAGCAACGTTTCAGTGTATTTTCAAAAAGTCTTTAAATGGAGCTTTAAATTTTGTACATGTTAATTTTCTTTAACATTACAGTATTCTTTATTATATAAAACTGTTCTTAAAACAATTCTTGGGCATGCCTGGGTGGCTTCATCAGTTAAGCATCTGCCTTTGGCTTAGGTCATGATCTCAAGATCTTGGGATTGATCCCCACATTAGGCTCCCTGCTCACTGGAGAGTCTGCTTCCCCCTCTGTCCTTCCCCTGGCTCGTGCTGTCTCTCCCACTTACTCTCTCTCTCAAATAAATAAAGTCTTTTTTATTTTGAAAAAAAAATTTAAGATTTTTAAAATTTATTTGACAAAGAGGGACAGCAAGAGAGGTAACACAAGCAGAGGGAGCAGGAGAGGGAGAAGCAGGCTTCCCTCTGAGCAGGGAGCCCAACCAGAGGCTTGATCCCAGGACCCTGGGTACATGACCTGAGCCGAAGGCAGATGCTTAACGACTGAGCCACCCAGGCACCCCGATAAATAAAATCTTAAAAAACAAAGCAAAACAGTTTGGGGCACCTGGGTGGCTCAGTCAGTTAAGCGCCTGCCTTCGGCTCGAGTCATGATTCTAGGGTCCTAGGATGGAGCCCTGCATCGGGCTCCCTGTTCAGTGGGAAGCCTGCTTCTCCCTCTCCTGCTCCCTCTGCTTGTGGTTCCCTCTCTCCCTGTGTCTCCCTCTGTCAAATAGATAAATAAAACCTTTAAAAAACAATAACAACAAAAAAAACAGTTCTTGGCCTTTATTAAGTGTTTAGTATTAACTATTGTTACATGGTAAATGTCAGTGGGCTATGTCTGGATTTTTCATGTGGCTAGCCTCAGGTCTAATTCATCCATGAGCTACTTTTTAATCCCATGGGCTTTAAAACCTTCCTAGTTTACTTGAAAATATAAGAAATATATGATGTCATTATTGTAGCATTAAGCATATTTTTAGGTTGATTAAAAAATTAGTTTTAAGTGATACTCTCAGAGGCTTGGGTTGGAAGGTAGAAAATGTTTCCAGAAACTAGTCAAAAGAGTGTGGATTGTGCGTATGAATCACTTGTCATGTCATCAAGCCCAACGTTCTCATAGTCTGTAATTTTCAGCAACCTCAAAAGAATACTTCACATTGTGACTTCACTAATAATTTGGAAAGTTTAGAATTCATTAAATAGGAGATACAACCTTTCAAATATAAATATCAAGTTGTATTACAAAAAATTTTACATTATCCAGAACTCACAGTCTTCCCTTTTCTTTCTGATATATTTATTCTATTGATATATAACACAAATTCTTGAGCACCATTGCCAATATCCAGTAGTGTCATAAATCTAAGAAGCCAGTTAGGACCTTAGCCATTATAGAGTAAATAAGAGAGTTATAACACAGGTGAAAATACTTAAAAGATTCTTCCCAAGGTATCCCCAGTATGAA
Organism: Taxidea taxus jeffersonii; assembly: GCA_003697995.1. Lineage (NCBI taxonomy): Eukaryota > Metazoa > Chordata > Mammalia > Carnivora > Mustelidae > Taxidea > Taxidea taxus. Next base: position 5,051 of record RCUC01120523.1, read on the forward strand.
GAATACCAGAGTAAGGACTAACAAAATTCATCTCTCATTACTATCAACAAACACCATTTTTTGTCAACAGAGAAGAATGGCTATCAGTTAAATAATACTTATAAATTATGATAAAAAATAAACTGTATAATTTTAAAAACAAGCATCGAACAAAGCACACATTTGACAAGTGTGATAACTTCTGATGGAATGAACAAAACTTTAGTATTTAGATTTGTGCTTTTTGGAATATTAGAGCAGGATATAGTCCCAGAGGCTAATTAGCTCAACCCTATTTGTTTTTTGTTTGAAGAAGAAAAAATAGGGCCAGAGACATTGGCTGACGTTCAAGATCACTCAACTAGTGGTAAAGCCTAGATTAGAAAGCTGATCAATATGTATCTAGTATAAGCTCAGTGTTTGAGACTGTGAACTATAAAAATGCTAATGGTGATGCTACCTTTCCTGTCCTCAGGGCAACTGAAATCAAGTTTGAACTTTTTTTAAAAAAGATTTTATTTATTTATTTATTTATTTGAGAAAGAGAGATATGTGCACATGTGTGGGAGCACACAAGTCAGGGGAGGAGGGGTAGAGGGAGAGGGAGAAAAAGCACACTTCCTGGCTCAGCCGGGTGCCTTGCTCCATCCTAGGACCCTGAGATCATGACCTGACCTGAAGGCAGGCAATTAACTGACTAAGCCACTCAGGCGCCCCAATTTGATCTTTACCAGGACAGACATATGTTCATTGCATGGTGGCAACTCATGCCTCGAAAATTGAGGGAAGGGCAGATTTGGGGTAAAACAATTATAAAATTATTTGTAGCCTCTTAATGTAAAAAATCTTCTTTACAAAGTCAGTTTTCTCTTAAGTGTATATAGGAATAGAATTGAGTTCTATAACTCCGTAAGTGTTGGAATTGGTGGATATACTTGGAATTTTGAATGTTCAACAATTTTTTTTTCTTTTCTTATGGAGTTTTGGAACACAGTCCACCCCAAACCAGTCTTCTACATTGGAATTTTCAGCTTGGCTCTTGCTTAAGAAATACAGTGATTTGTAGATATTATAATGCTGATTCATTGTCAGTGAATTTTTTTTAAAGTGGGAATGTGGGAGGAAAGATCATTTGAAGTTGGCCCCCAGAAAAAGGAAAGATCTTGAAGGATCTTGAAGGATTTTGAGCAGGCGAGTGATATGGTCTGACATCTACATTTTTAAAAAATTATTTATTTATTTGAGAGAGACAGAATCACAAGCAGACTCCCTGCTGAGTACAGAGCTCAGTGTAGGGCTAGATCCCATGACTCTGAGATCATGACCTGACCTGAAATCAAGTCAGATGCTCAATCAACTGAGCCACTCAGGCGCCCCTGTTACATACTTTTAAAAGAACATTATCAATGATATTTTGAAAATATCCTCTATTCTTTCCTGGGGGACAGGTGGCAGACCAGTTATGAGGCTGTTGCAATAAGGTAGGACATGATCCTGGCTTGAAGCAAACTGGTAGTAGCAATTCTAGTGGTGAAAAGTGGTCAGAGATATGGGTAACAGATCCAGGTAATTAGAGATGACCCATTTGCTAATGGATCAGCTGGGAGAACTGAGAAAACTACAGGAGCCCAGAATCACTCTAAGATTCTTCCACTGAACAATTGTAACATTGGAGTTGCTATTTGTTGAGATGCGGGGGTTCTGGGAGGAGCAGTTTGGGGAGGTAGAAGATAAGAAATTTGGCTGTGAGCATGGTTAACTGTCTTTTGCTAGTACTGTGACTTGAGATCTGTTGTACATGGCTCTGTGAAAGGTCAGTAGTTTTAAGGACTTGAAATACATTAACTTCCTATCAGTTTTGGCCAAAACATCTATCAGAAGACTTTATTTTATAGTTTTTTATTTATTGAAGATTTAATTGGCCTTATTACGCAATTCATGAACCAGTCAGCATCCTATCTAGGAAGTAGAAGGAAGCTCCAGAAGATTTTATTTTTTGATCTAGAAAATGTAACAAAGGACTTGGCAAACATTTCTTTATAATATTTAGAATTTACATTTACATTGAGAGATTTATACTTTATGCAAATCTAGGTCATCTTTTTTACCCAGAATGCCAAGAAAAAATTTTAGATGTACAATTGTTAATGGTAAGATAGGATAATAGAATCAGTTAAATGTTAATGGGCTTAATGACATTCATTTTTATTGTATGATTTAAAACAAATCCCAGATAGCATATCTCTTCACTCATAAATACTTCTGTAAAAATGTTTATGTCTGAAAAATGTTTTATCCACTTATCTAGCTATAGCTTCCAATTCCAATTCCAATTCCAATATACGTATATGGGTAAGTGAAAGAGATCTTTAAGGCATCTCTTAAGAGTTGCTCTAAACAAAGTGACAGTAATAAAGTTAAAAATTCTTCAGTGAGATTGCACTACACATATTAAAATAAAACCTTTCCTTTTCCTCATTCCATCTTGTGTGAAGTGTTTGCTTTTTCTAGGAATGTTTGTGTAAACATCTATTATTTACCTCTTTGAGAAAGTATAGCTACTGTACATTGATTTGAAATACAGCTCAGCCTATGTTGAAAATGGCTGAACTGAGGAGTTTCCTGGGAGCTTAAAAATATTTTAATATTCTATTTAAGAGAGCAAGAGATTTTAAATGATCAAAAAGAAGTTTCTAGATCAGTGATATTTTTAAAATATGTAAGTGGAAATAGATTTTCAGCCATTATACAGCTTTGAGACATTAAGAAATTACCTAAAAATATTTTGCATAATAGATCAATATATATTTATCTTTCAACTGCCCCTAATTCAGTTGCACATATTATCACACTTATAAACCTCATAGTAGACATTTATTTTACCCAAGAATATCCCAAAAGATATTGAAAGGAGGGCATAGATTTCAGCTATTCTCAGATACTTCAAACTGATCTTTGTGGTACTTCAAGGGTTTATTTTGGAAAGGACATCATAGGCATGCAGGTGTGGAAGTGCCCGTAAGGGTTCATCTAGTTCATCATGTCATCCTAAGGATTATTAAAATTTCCAGATGCAAAACTAGTTATAATGGGTCGGATTTCCAACCTGTGAACTCTGGAGAACTCTTCTAAAGGCAGAATCTCCTTTTCAAAGATATTAAAAATAAGGTTTCTCCTCATTTCACTTTTGCAGAGTCCCCAACCCTTGAAAGAGTTTAGAACTTAAACTTCAAATAATCTTCTCTTTGACAAGGTCTTTTGGTGTTCTTCAAATAATAGTCCTTTGTTTAAAGAAAATCAGACTTAAACTTATGTATTAAGTGATTAAAGTAAAGCTCATTATTATGTTTTCCATGTTACTTCACCTCTGATCTTTCAACTTTGACCTCTACTTTTGATCCATTTCCAAAGTATTAAAATATAACCACTATAAAGAACTATCCTTTATAATAGCACAATCACCAACATGGCCCTTGGCTATTTCTGATTATTCAGGCCTTGTTCTTTAGTTTTGAGACTACCTAGTATTTTTTGGTTTCATTTCATATCAGTGGTTACCCAACTTTCTTTTTCAAGGACTTCTTCAACATCCATCTTATTACTTCAAACAGTAAAATCATTAAAATATTCAAAAATCTTGTTTTTTACATCTATGCTTATAAAAGTAAATAAAAAATTCCTAAAAACTATGTTAAGGTAGAGAATAAAAAGTGATTATTTTTAGAATATTCTTGAATATTGTTGCTATGTCAGTAGTAACTAATACGTATGTATATATTAAATACATATATGCATATATATGTAAATTACTACAATGGATTAAAAATTAACTACATTAAAGTCTCTGAATTAATGATTTTGTAAAATCTTACTTTATTAGTCATTTTTGGGATCTAAATCATTACTCTGAAAACTGATCAATAAATGTAAATAATTGAGAAAAAAACATTCTATTTTTTAAATTTCAGAAATTTAAAAATACCACCTATCATTTTCCACCAAATATTAAGAAACTTTCTTTTCCTTCATGCCTAACATTTCAGATTCATTTTATATCTGTCACAATTGTAATGGCACTTATGCTGGGTTCCAGGATTTTATAAGATCAATTTGGAACATTTAGGGACTTCTTAAGTAATATTCTTCTCAGTGATGTACTTATATTAGAAATTAGTAGTGCTATTTTAATTTTTTATTATTGAAAATATTTAAAATTAAGTATAGTTGACATACAATGTTACATTAGTTTCAAGTATATGACAAGTAACTGAACAAGTTTATACATCATGCTGTGCTCATCATCACAAGTGTAGCTACCATCTTCCCAGATACATCGCTACTAGAGTATCATTGACTATATTCCTTATGCTGTGCCTTTTATTCCTGTGACTTTTTCATTCCATAACTGGAAGAGTGGTGCTTCTTTTAAGTGAAACAATAGAATGATTTTCTTTGAAGGCTATGCATTAGTGGATTAAAAGGGGAGACTCAAATGTGAGAGAGTGAAGATTTCACTGGTGTTTTCTGCCAACCCCCCCCGGACCCCCTAAAGTCCTCCCTAAAGTCCTTCTTAGGGAGAAGCTTCCTAGAAGCTTGGTATTGTCTTAAAAAATCTCAAGAGCTCTTTAGCTTCTTGTGTGACAGTGCATTTTAGCTTAGGTTTGTAACAACACTAAGACATTAAATCAGTGGGTTTGGGCTCTGCAGTTCCATGGTTCCAGGTAGTTGCCCTGTGCTTTTCTACTTTTGAATCTGTGTGATATTGATACTTTCCTCCTCAAGATCAAATCCACTTTATGATGACTTTTGATCTAAAACATTTCTGTGCCCCAATCCATTCAACTGCTTTCTTATTGTTAATTCCTTCTTATTGTTCTCCTTGCTGGTTTTGAATCTAATCTCAACACGAATTCTATGGCAAACTTCTTCCTGGGAGGAAAGACAAATTCTTACCTTTCTCTTATCCTTGACTGTAAACCCATTTGCTCTCATTCACCAAGCATATTCACTTAAAATGGTCACTTCTGCAAACTTCCAGATGTAGCTAAAATGTTCCTGTCTTCAGGAAGTCTTCCTCAAACTCCTCAGATGGAGTTAAGGGTTCCATTCTCTTACATAGTCATGGAACTTGGTTTGTAACTTAGTTGTAGCATTTGCTAAGTATTCTCTGGCCACTTATTCACTTAATGATGTAGATCTTACTAGATGGCAGCTTTTCAGCAGCAGAAGCCATGGCTTATATATCTTTTTCTCTCTAACAGTTTCTAACCCTTGGTAAATATTCAGTAAACATTTGTTGAAAGAATAAAAGAATTAATGAATGGATAAATAAATGAGTGGTCTTTTGTGCTTTTGTTGTCTCTGCCAATTTCTTGCTTGTGCTTATGGCATTTTTTGTTTGTTTTCATGGTCACTATCTTTTACATTTATTAAGTGGAAATATGGTCTTCAATCTAAATAAGTAACCCTAATTCTTAATTTCCTCTTAAATTCAACTTGAATAATACATGCATTGGTAAAGCACTCTGGGAATTTTGTTTTGTATTTGTCTATATGGGAAAATCCCAATTGAGTTTCTACAAAAAGGCAAAAATTAGGGTCGGTCAAGAGAATGATGAAATCATTTGAGTTGTCTTATTAGAGCTTGTCATCAACATAGACATTTGATTCCTATTTACTTGCAGTAGCTTTTCTTCCTTCTTAGTAGACATTGGTAATCAGCAGGAAAGCAGCAATCCTATAAGTAAGTTAAATTTGAAAATTTGTTTTCTGTTGACTTGATAGTAGGGAGGTCTGGAGCCAAATGGTGATATTTGTGTCTTGGCAACCTAATTACTCTGTCCCTCCAGCACTGCAGCCCTGGCCATGCTTACCTAACCATCCTCTTTTCCATCTTCCCTCTTAAGAGGGTTTGGCCTGGTAGATAGTGTGGATTAGGAGATCTCAGTTATGAGTCCCAGTTTCCTCATCTTTAAAGAAGGATAATAGAACTAGATGTTTATGAAGCTCAAAAACGCGATGTACACACCGATTTTTTGTGAATTCTCACAAATTATATATGTAAATTTTAGGATAGTTTTTAATTTATTAGAAGTATCACCTGTAACATAATTTAGTACTTCTATTTGTGTCTCTGTGACAATTAAGTAATGCAATAGTCTAGTCTTGTTATAATCAAGATGTGTTTAGGACATGTTCTTGGGGCATTTTAGCACAGCCATCTGAGGAGGATATTTCTCTGTTGTCCATCTGTGAAGATTCATGCTCACAGGTACGGGTTGGAGGGCAAGTGGATGAGACTGACTGTGGGGCAGGGAAGGACTGGCAGTAAGGGCACAGGGAGATTAAACAAGGAGCAGCAGCATATAACTACCCAGAGATGGCACTATGACCAAAGGACCAAGAAAGTAGACAGTTTTTGTTTAAAGAAATTAAGGTATACAGATCAAAAAGAAAATTTATGTTGCAAACTGAGCCATTTGAAAGTGTAAACTAAGGGTGCCTGGGTGGCTCAGTGGGTTAAAGCCTCTGCCTTCGGCTCAGGTCATGATCCCAGGGTCCTGGGATCGAGCCCTGCATTGAGCTCTCTGCTCGGCAGAGAGCCTGCCTCTCCCTCTCTCTGTGCCTGTCTCTCTGCCTACTTGTGATTTCTGTCTGTCAAATAAATAAATAAAATCTTTAAAAAAAAAGTGTAAACTATCAGATTAGTAAAACATCCCAATCAAAAGAAGGGTGCTTCTACCTATACCTGTTTTTGTTAATAAGTATTTCAAACCAGGACATTTGAAGGAAGATGTGATTATAGGTTACCCCTCAAGACTATTCATGGAAAGCCAAGGGTGAAATCTAATTTATGAAGTGGTTTGTCTATTAGAGCATATATTGTGCTGTCTTTACTTTTAGGGGAGGAACTATATAATTGAGAAAGATATCAAAGAGGACCATGATGCACATGGGGGGACACATATACACACATACAAAGTACTTGTTAAAGGATATGAAGATCAATGAAATTTTATGGTAATCAAGTTTGTCTTTTTTTGTCTTCCAGGTGATCTTAATTACATATGTACTAGAAAGTTTATAGTATTTCTAATGTTAATATTAAAACAAATATTGAAGAAATAGCTAATTTGGGGAGATTTCAGAATATCATGGAAGAGAGATTAATTAAACCTCAGTATACTAGACAATTCCAGAGAATTGAAAAATAGATAATATGAGTGGTCCAAAAGAGAATCCAAAAGTCCAAAAAGAAAAATCTGGGAACCCTGATCTTCAGTCTTTGCTATTTTGTCAAAAAAAAAGTTTCTTTATCTATAGAAATGTTTCCCCAGCCAGTCTATGAGTGCTGTGAGCATCGTTTTCCAATGCATTTATTATAGTTTTACCCTCCTCGAAAATGGGTACTATATAGAGTATGGTTTGTAAATAGTAAATGGAAGTGGAAAAGTAGGACAAATCACAGAAATAAATTTCCTGCCTCCTAGGTGACGTCTGGGTAAATTTACTTATTCCACTATTCTCATTCTTTAATTTTATTGCATTGTAGCTCATTGCCTTATTAAATCATCTTGCTTTGAACTTTCACTCTCAAATGATGGTCAGTAGTTACCCATCAGGTTATTATTCACTTGTATCCCAAGCAGTTTGCTTAATGTGTAGTAAGTGCTCCATAAATGGATTTTAAATAATGAATAGATAATAATATTTTAGGGGCACCTGGGTGGCTCAGTGGGTTAAGCCTCTGCCTTCAGCTCAGGTCATGATCTCAGGGTCCTGGGATCGAGCCCCACATCGGGCTCTCTGCTCAGTGGGGAGCCTGCTTCCCCCTCTCTCTCTGCCTGCTGCTCTTCCTACTTGTGATCTCTCTCTCTCTGTCGAATAAATACATTTAAAAAAATATTTTATATCTTTGAAGAAATTTCATGCACATTGTGTCAGTTTTTCTTACCTCATTCTGCATATATGGTTATCATCCCACCTAAAATGATAAAGTAGTTTTGTGTTTTTTCCAGGGTATGCTGGTTTGAGATGAGAACATGGTCTAAAATCAGTTCAAGTTAAACCCAGGGTTGATTGTGGTTTACTCTCAGAGCAGACAGACCCAACTGTTGGTAGTTACCTTGGCCTCCCTCTCTCTGATCTCACCCTTACCCTCCCTCCCCTATGACCTTTATGGTCTCACCTCTTAGTACTGTCCCTCTTGCACTTCACTCCAGCTCTACTGCCTCCTTGGTGTTTGTAAAACACTCCAGGTTTGCTCTGCATTAGTGCTTTCTCACTAGCTGCTTCTGTCTGGAACATTCTTCTCATGGGTTTCTACTTGTTTAACTCTCTCATCTCTCATCTTCTCAACAGAACACTCTGATAGACACTACTGCCATGCATTAATATCCAACTCCCCTCTACCACTGGGCAGATCACACTTCCTTTCTCCCTTGAAGTTAGACAGGAGCATTTGACTTGTTCTGGCCAAAGAAATGTGAGCAGAGGTGACATGTGTTGTTTCCAAGTGGATGTTTTTAAAAGCTTGTGTATATTCTCCTGTGTACATTCTCTTGTGTACAGTGCTCCCTTCCCTGTGTCCTTGCAGTTATCAGCCTTTCAGATGGTGGGGTCTCTATTAGCCTGTTCTTCATGCCCACCAACCTGTAATGGATATTTTCCATGAGCCAGAAATAAACCTTTGTTGTTTTAAGCTACTGAGATTTGAGAGTTGTTTGTTACTATAATATAACTAGCCAGTTGTGAATAATATCCTTAGCTATTACTATTCAGTACTGCAACCTGTTCTCCACCCCCTCCTCAGGGACCTTGTTTTCCTTTATTCCACTTCACTTTTCACAACTCTTATCACTTTCTAAATAGATATTAGATACTTAATTGACATGCTTATTTTTTATTTTCTCTGTGCTCTCAGTCCTCCCTCCCCCTAGAATGTAAGCTCCATGGGGTTAGGGCTTTTAGTCTGTTTTGTTCAATTATATGAGATACGGCATTCAATAAATATTTATTGAATGAATGAATGAATATTAAGCACCACCCTATACTGTTCTGGATGTTGGAGATGCAGAGATAAAACACCTTCCCTTACTTGCCCTGGTCTCATGACTGATACAGAGAACATGTGATTATATTAGCAGTGCATTGAGAAAAGCAAAGCTATAGCCACAGCACTGTTGGGAGGCAGTGTAGCCACTTTACCCTGCCTAGAGGTGTACGTTAGGGAGGCCTCCAGACAGGAGATGTTGAGCTGGTATTTGAAGCCAATTAAGGGAGACTCAGACAGATAAGGGAACAGGGAATTCTAGGCAGGGAACAGGATGTATTAAGAAAGACCGTGAGAGGGGCGCCTGGGTGGCACAGTGGGTTAAAGCCTCTGCCTTAGGCTCAGGTCATGATCCCAGATCGAGCCCCTGCGTCCTCTGCTCAGCAGGGAGCCTGCTTCCCTTCCTCTCTCTGCCTGCCTCTCTGACTACTTGTGATCTCTCTCTCTGTGTCAAATAAATTAAAAAATCTTAAAAAAAAAAAAAGACCATGAGAAATAGCATGGTTTATTTCAAGAGCTGCAGATAGTTTGGTCTTGCTGAAATTCCATTTATGGAGGATGGAAAGGTCAGAAGGGACCAGTGATGGTTAATCTTATGTGTCAACTTGACTGGGCTGAGGGATGCCTAGATAGCTAGTAAACCTTATTTCTGAGTGTGTCTCTGAAGGTGTTTCCAGATGAGATTAATATTCAAACTGGTGAACTGAATAAAGTAGATACCCTTTCCAGTGTGGATGGACATCATCCAATTCATTGAGAGTCTAAATAGAACAAAAAGATGAAGGAAGGATAAAAAAGGTGTCTCTGCTGGAGCTGAACTATTGATCTCTTGTCTTCGGCTTTTGACTCAGCTGAGAATGTACTCCACTGACCCCTTGATTCTTAGGCTTTTGGACTTGGATTGAATTATACTACTAGCTTTCCTAGTTCTCTAGCTTACAGGCAGCAGATCATGGAATGTCTTGGTCTCCATAAACACATAAACCAATTCCTATAATATATCTCTTAATCTCTCTCTCTCTGTATGTCCTACTGGTTCTTTTTCTCTGGATGACCCTGAATAATACAGATTTTGGACCAGGAGTGGTGTATGTTGAGATATCCCTTCTTTTTTTTTTTTTTAAGATTTTATTTATTTATTTGACAGCCAGAGATCACAAGTAGGCAGAGAGGCAGACAGAGACAGAGAGAGAGGGGGAAGCTCTGCTCCCCACAGAGCAGAGAGCCCGATATGGGGCTCGATCCCAGGACCCTGGGATCGTGACCTGAGCTGAAGGCAGAGGCTTTAACCCACTGAGCCACCCAGGTGCCCCCGTGATATCCCTTCTAAGGTGAAGGATAAGTGGTTACATCTGGCCCCTCTGAATTTTGGAGGTAACATATTCTTCATTTGAGTGTGTTACACTGGCCCATTTACTGAGTAATCTGAAAACTGCTGGTTTTAAGTGGATCTCCAAACAAGAAACAACTCTCTAATAGGTTCAGACTGCTGTACAAGCTGCTCTGTGACTTGGGCCATATGATCCAGCAGATTCAATGGTACTTGAAGGGTCAGGGACAGATAAAGATGCTATTTGGAGTTCTTTTACAGGCCTCTGTAAATGAATCACAGTGTAGGTCTTTAGGATTTTTTTGAAGTAAGGCCCTGCCATCCTCTATTAAGTGCTTTCTTTTTGAGAAACAGTTCCTGGCCTGTTACTGAGCTTAGGAGAGATTGGATGTTTGACCACAGGCCACAAAGTTATATAACCTGAGCTGTCCATCATGAATTGGGTGTTATCCTGCCCACCAAGCCATACAGTTGAGTATGCACTGCAGCACTCCCATTATCAAAGAAGTGTTTATACATGATGAGGCCCTGGGCAGGCCCTGAAAGCATAGGAAGTTACATGATGAAGTGGCCTAAATGTCCTTCTCCCCACCCTGCCCCCCAACTACACTGCCTTTTCTTTTCCAGTGTGCACCTGTGGTCTCATGGAGAGTTCCTTACAGTCAACTGAAAGAGAAAGAAAAGACTCAGGCCTAGCTTAGAGGTGGTTCTGCATGATAAGTAGGCAGCATCTGAAAGTGGATAGCTGTAGCTCTTTTGAAATATCCCTGAAGGACAGTGGTGAAGAGAAATGATCTCAGTGGACAGAACTTTATGTAGTATATCTCGTTGTTCACTTTGCTTAGAAGGAGGAGTGACCAAGTGTGTGACTGTATACTGTTGTATTGGCTGGATGGTCAAGGACTTGGAAGAAACATGATTGGAACAGTGGTGACAAATTTGGGAGAGAAGTATGTGAATAGACTCTCTATACAGAAAACATGAAGATACTTGCATTCCATGTGAATGCTCACCAGTAGGTAACCTCAGTAGAGGAGGATTTTATTTTATTTATTTATTTATTTATTTATTTTTAAAGATTTTATTTATTTGTTAGAGAGAGAGAGAGAGAGCGCGAGCACAGGCAGACAGAGAGGCAGGCAGAGGCAGAGGGAGGAGCAGGCAAGGAGCCCGATGTGAGACTCAGTCCTAGGACTCTGGGATCATGACCTGAGCCGAAGGCAGCCGCTTAACCAACTGCGCCACCCAGGCATCCCTATTTTATTTATTTTAATAAAAATTTTATTTGTTTATTTTTGTGAGGGCGAAAGTGAGCAAGAGAGAGAGAGTGAGAACGAGCTGGTTGGAGAGGGGCAGAGGGAGAAGAAGACTCCCTGCTGAACAGGGAGCCTGATGCAGGGACTCCATCCCAGGACCCTGGGATTGTGACCTGAACCGAAGTACATAGGCTGCCGAAGTAAGCAGTTGACCTGAGCTAAAGCAGACACTTAACTGGCTGAACTACCCAGGTGTCAAGTAAAGGAGGATTTTTAGTAACTAAGTGAATGGGAAGACCTATTCCGTGGATTCCAGTCAGTCTTCTTCCCTAACCACTCCTGTCATCTCCCAAGGACTCATCAGGCAGATGGTCATGGTGGCAGGAATGTAGGTTATGCATGGCTCCAGCAACATCGACTTTCACTCACCACAGCAAACCTGACTATGGCCACTGCTGAGTGCCCAGTGTGTCAGCCACAGAGACCAGTACTGATCCCTCAGTGTGGTACCATTGCCTAGAGTAATCAGTCAGCTACCTGGTGACAAGTTGATTACCTTGGACTGTTTTTGTTGTGGAAGGGTTAGCATTTTGTTCTTATTGCTAAAGATACTTCTGGTTGCAGACTTGCCTACCCCAGATATAATGTTTCTGCCAAAACTACCATCTGTGGACTTATAGAATACCTCATCTACCATCATGATATTCTACATAGCATTACTTCAGATCAAGGAACTCCTAGCAAAAGAAGTGCAACATTGGGCCCATATTGACGAAATTCCCTGGTCCTACCATATTGCCTCTATCCTAAAGCAGTTGGCTTGATAGAACAGCAGAATGGCCTTTTGAAGACTCAGTTACAGTGTCAGCTAGGGGTCAGGGCTTTGCAGGGATAGGGCAGGCTTTTTTGGAAGGCAGTATATACTCTGCAGCTGTGAACCTGTGAAATCAAACATATTACATATTTCCAAAATATAGTGGTAGGATAGGGTTAAGATATATATTCCCATTCCAAAAAAGGGAGAAATAGAAAAGAAAGAAGTAGTAACAAATCCAGGGTAATCTTAAACCTAATAGGTCAAACAACACTAAATCCCAAGGCTTGAAAACAATTCTTCTTGTCTCAGTGCTCTGTCTTCTAGACAGACTGGGGTAAAAAGTGGGCTGTTAAGGCCCTGGGTGCTCCCACCCTCCCAACTTTGCTGAGTGTAGCTCACGATGCAACTTTCCCAGGCTAGAATCATATGCTAGTGTTTTACTGGTCTTGGGTAATGGGTCAAGGCTCTCCTGGGCATTGGCCTAGTGGGGACTCTGGTAGTACTACTCCAGCAATGGCCCTTTGCCAGAGTTGGGTGCTTGGTGGCTCCTTTTTTAAAAGATAGATAGATAGATAGATAGATAGATAGATAGATAGATAGATTTTAGAGAAGAGAGAGAGAGAGGGACAGACATACTGTGAGTACAAGGGGAGAGGGTAGGGGGAAAGAGAGTGAGAAATCCAAGCAGACGCTCCGCTGAGCTTGGAGCCTGATGTGGGGCTTGATCTCACATCCCTGAGCTCAGACCGGAGCCAAAACCAAGAGTCTGATGCTCAACTGACTATGCCACACATGTGGGTGGCTCCGTTCTTTAAAATCTAGGTGGAGGTAGCCATGGCTTGGGCTTTGCTGTACATTCTAGGACCTACTGGAGCTGTACCTGGGGCCTGAGGAATGTGATGCCAGAATATGGGGAACTCATTTCCATCTGAGACCTCATCAAACTGACCTTTACCGTCCATATTTCTACCAACATTCTGTTTATGACCATTTAGATATTCCCTAAGAAGATTGAGGCTGTTCTCAATTTCTTCTTCTCCTTCTAAGACCTGCAGGAGCCTCCTGACTTTTCCTGATGCTTCTACTTATGCCTGCCCCATAGTCTGTTTTCAACAGAGCAGCTAAAATTGTCTTTAAAAATCAGATCATGCCACTCCCTTGCTTAAAACATGTCAGAAGTTTTCCAATAGCACTGAGCATGAAACCCAAATTCTTTAAGTGCTCAATAAGGCCTCATGTACCATATTGTCTACCTTTTGGACCATGTCATGCTCCACTTTCTGTTCCCATTATTGTTCCATATGCCATCCTTTTTTCTGTTCCTTAAACAAGGCAACACATACATGCCCCACAGCCTTTACACTTCTGCGGCCTCCTGGATGCTCTCCCCAAATTCCTATGTGGCTGCCTCTTTGTCTTCATGTAGGTCTCAGCTCAGATGTCATCTCCTTAGAGTTTTCCTTCTCAACCTAACTAAAAGAACCTCCCTTAACCCCCCTTCCCATTCAGTCTTTACTACCACAAAATCTATAGCATTTCTTAGCACTTTTTGACATGACATTGCCTATTTGTTTGCTCATATCCTCTATCTTTCCCATGAGAACAGAACTCTGTCTATCCTGTTCACTTCGGTCTTCCCAGAGCCTAGAGCAGTGAATAGAGTATGAGATAATGGCTAACTCTTATGTTTGCCACTTGCCCAGCACTGTTCTCAACACTTTGCAAATATTAACTTAGTAAATTTCCACATCAATTCTATAAGGTAGGCACAATTTACAGGTAAGGAAAATGATGCACTGACTTAGGTCATTAAGGCTCTTGCCTAAACTGGTGAGTGGAAGTACCTCTTAGACATCAGTACCCAGAATCTTCTGAGGGGTTTGTTGCAAAAGAAGTTGCTGGGCCCCCACTTCAGTATTTTTGGTTCAGCAGATATGGGATGAGACCCAATAATTGTCATTTCTAGTAAGTTCCCAAAGGATGTTGCTGCTGGTCTAGGAACCGCCCTCTGAAAATCAGTGCAATAGAGTTCACAGAGCATTTCTCACATTATTTATTGTAATATCCCTATTCCCATAACCCATGATCATGCCCACTTTGTAGTTAAGGAAACTGAGGCTCAGAAAAGTTAACTGGCCTTCTGATTACCACAGAGGAGGGAGTGAATAGAAAAATTGTTTGGACTCTTTTGGCTCTAAATCAGTGCTCTTGGCATTGCTCTAACAGGCCTCTCTGTGGCACTAAATTTTTTAAAATGTTGCTTCAGTAGGAAAATTGTAAAGACTTCATGAATTTGGCAGATAAACAGAGGAACCCCATGGGAACAGAAGGAACTTACATCTTCTACTCTGTTTCAGCTTAATTAATCTGAGTAACCAAGATGCTTTCTACACAAGCTGACTTGGCCAAAATTTATTTTCATTCTAATTTAGACCTGCCATAAATATGATCCAACCACTTTCCCTTTTTGTTTAAAACAGAGACATATGACAGCATTGTAAGTGAGGTTTCTCTGGCTCATTACTGTTAAAGAACCTTTCTTGCAAAACAAAGAAGAGATTCAAGACTATTTACTAAAAATTATAATTTAATGTTCATAATTTAGTTCTTCCTATAAATGACACTTGTTCTAAAAAAAAGTTTTTTAAAAAAATCTTACAACAATTTTGACTAAATTTCTGAAGTACTTGAATTTTTTTTCTTAGATAGAAGCCCTTCCACACACTAGAGACTAGAAGCTATGAAACTTTGTTTTCCTTGGGTTCTTTCAGGCATTAACATTCCGATGCCATATTCTTATGACAAAGACTAATAAGAAGAGAAAATGGCATACCCTGGATCTATTTTAGTGATAAAGATAGGAGTGGGAAATGGTAAAAATCTACCTTGTTCTCATTACTACAGTGCTAAAACTGTCATCAATTATAATCACTCACCACATCCTAACGTGAGACTTTGTTGGTAACTTCTCTTCAACACAAACTCAGTCTCCTTTAATCCAGTGCATATGAGAAATATATGTGGAAATATATTGATAGTGCTTACATTGATGGCATTCTCTTCACTTATAAAAGCATGTGCTGAAAAAGGAGTAATGTCAGCACATAATAACCAGGTTTCTATAAGACAGTTATTTCTGTTTTATTGCCCATCACCTTATAAGCAAAATAGAAAATGTTCCAAGCATTTACCTTGACCTATATTTCATAGTCATAGTTATCTATGCAGAATTTTTCTTTTGTCTTTACTCAGTGTGCAAAAATGTCAATACACTTCCTCCCTGTCCTTTGCCTTTGGCCTCTTGTTCAGTTTTGTTCAATTTGACTTCACTTGTTTCTTTCTTTTTGTCTTCAGTCCCCTTCTCTTTTTCCTCCCTCTGTCCTTCTCTGTTCTCTCTCCTCTTTCAGTGGATAATTATTGGGTCCATGATGTTCTAGATTTAGAAAGGAAGATACTTAGAGTCATGCTGGAGAAGAAAACATATAAACATAAAGAAGTTCCATAGTTCAAGATGACACAGTATACGATGAAACAAGAAAACAGTACAGGAGGTGCAGTAAGCATTCAGTGGGAACAGAGATCCCTATGGAACTGGTGTTTTTGAGAATGGTTTTATAAGAATACTTCCTTTAATCTATTGCTGTGCAAGAAGTATCCCAAAATGTAGTGGCATAAAATAATAACTTGCCTTAATTGTACCATCTGGGCTGGGCCCAGTTGTCTTCTGCTTCACCTGGTATCTGCTGGTATTCGAATTGCAAAATGCTTTCCTACTTGTGTGTGAAGCACCTGGCACCTCATCTAAATGGCCAGAACAAATGGACATCTCTCTCTCTATAAGATCTCCCTAGGAGAGTAACTGAACCTCTTTGCATGGTGCCTCAAGGTTCCAACAGAGAGCATTTCAAGAGTAATAACCCTCAATGTGCAAGTACTTCAGTACTTGCTTACTTTCCACCTTTAATATCCCAGTGCCAAAATCAGTGCGGGATGCAATGAATACTGAGCAATTCATGAACACTTGGTTTATGGAGGCCACCAATTCAAACAAAGCACTTGGACGGCCTGAATATATGGGGGGTGTGAGGAAAGGAGAGAAGTTACATATGGAGAATTTGAGCTTGGATGATTAGAAAAATTGTGGTACTATTCATTAGAAGAGAAGTTATATGGAGAAACCAGTCTATATTTGAAATGATGAAAAGGTCCATTAGGCAGACAGAAAATTTACTGGAATAAAGAAATGAGCTGAGGGTTGAAGTTCTAAACTCTGAAGTTATATGCAGAAAAGAGTTAGTTAAAGCTTTGTGACTGGTGAGTTCTGGGAAAGATAGATCAATGAATTTTGAGCTATATTTGTGGTTAGAAGCTGGGAGGAGAAGAGCCAGATTAGGAGACAAAGATACTGAATATTCCTTTCATAGTTTGTGTCACTGTTAGCATTTTTGTATTTCTAGTTTAATTTGACTCTCATTTATACACATCTGGAAATATAATTTAATTGAGAAATCATTTGGCTTTATTTTAGCATGTTTTGATGTGGAGTACCTCTAGTGCTTTAAGTTACTGACTCGAAAATATTTATTTATTTATTTATTTATTTTAAAGATTTTATTTATTTATTACAAACAGAGATCACAAGTAGGCAGAGAGGCTGGCAGAGAGAGGAAGGGAAGCAGGCTCCCTGCTGAGCAGAGAGCCTGAGGATGCAGGGCTCCATCTGGGATCATGACCTGAGCCCAAGGCAGAGGCTTTAACCCACTGAGCCACCCAGGGGCCCCGAAAATATGTTATATTTATTAATAATAGTTAATATCTTGGAGACTTCCTCATGGTTCTCAAGATGGTGGAATCATTGTATGAAAACTAAGTTAATGATACAGCTTGACAGAATTAAGCTTTTATTAATTAATTTTACTTTATTAATTAGTTTTATTAATTAAGCTTTATTAATCTTTACGCTGTCCTGCTTTTAGAAAGTAACAAAATTATATAAAGGCTTGGTTTCAATGATGAATTAATTTTCTTCTTATGAAATGGACTTGATATTAAGACTAGATTAATGCAAGTGCAGATTAAAAGTTTGGTGTAGAAATAGTTTCTTGATATCTCCTGACAAAGTAAAGTCAATATTCAGAGGTGGTTAATAGTTTTCTAAGAGCCTGTTGCACATGTATGTGAGAACTGTTGATTGAGGAACTGAGTTCAGAAATTCCCTGAGGCAGTGTTAGGAAGTAAACACCAACATTTTAAAGGGCATTTTAATCAATGGGGTCAGAAGTAATACCTAAATTCCTGATTCCTCTCATGGGCTCCATTGACAAATAGAATTTTTAGCAAGGAAATATTAATATTCTTTACATTAAAATGCAAAGGCAATAAAGTTTTGAGTGAGTTATTTAAATTACATTAAGTTTATACTTAATGTGCTCTATATTGGATTATCTCCTTATTTATTGTATTACTTAGATTTGAAAATATTTTAGTTTTCAAAATTAATTCTTAGAGTGTTATTTTAGTGATCAGTAAAATGAACTAGATGTAAAAATTTGTATTAAAGTTGCTGTAACATTCTTTAAATCCATAAGATCTGACAATATAGTGGAACATAATATATCATTTAAAGTATTTGTGTATGTTTATAGAATTTCCTCTAGTCTTTAAATAAATTTCAAGTTCCAATGTATTTTTAACATGAAAATAACTTTCACTGATTACTTCTTTGATTTTAGCATTTTAAATGACTTTCATTTTAAGAGAATTCAGAATTAAATATATAGGATAACTGGTAGCATACACATAGTGACTAGATAAATCATTCTGATAATTTTCAGGATGCAAAAGTAATTATATATATTATACTAGTAGATTTATTTCCTCATTTTAAGAGGGGCTATAATATATGCAGCTTTAGTTTATTGTAACTTTGAAAATTCTGTCGGATTTTTGTTACACATGAACTAATGAATAACTAAATATCCTTTAGTCACAGTCTTTCATTCAGTGAACATAGAGTTTAGGCAACTTTCTATGTAGGAATATGAATCATGTAGTAGAAAGATTTTTTTGTTAGCTACGTGTATCCCCATAGTGATAGTAGGTATTAAACTGAAGCTGAAAGGAAATTCCTTACTTTCATATGATCTTCAAATAATTTTAAACCAACTAAATTCTTTTCAAGCTTGAATTTCATGTGTTCCAATAACCCTAGGCTCTTTTTGAATCTTGTTATCATAGAATATGTGATTTTAGAAATGTTTTTATTTAAGTCATAAAATAAAAGGTGCCCCTGCTATAGTATGGCTATTGCATGCCTTTGGATTTAACGTGAGCCTGTCTTCTCTCAGCTAACACCGTTGTTAGAATGGAGTTCCCACAGAATCACAAAAGCTGAGAACTATATTTTATATGAAGTCTGTTACTGTTTCTACAGTAGAGGAAATGGCTTGCTCTCTCATAGTGGATTACAAGAGAGTGGGACCTCCTAGAGACAGATTAGTGACATACTTGCCTAGTGGCCTGTGCCTACACTAAGAAATGAAGTTAGGACAGTTATTTGTAAATTTGATCGATACGAGTGTGTGTGGTTTTTTTTTCCCCTCAAGTTGAAGACTCGATTCTCCACTTAATGTTAGTTACTGTATCAGTCCAGTGTATTGTAATCTTACTGTTTCTTTATAGAAACTTAGAGCAATATTGCATTAGTGCTAATTAATCCATTTTATTAGAATGACCCCAAAGGGTCAGGAGAGGATTCTATCTGAACATACTCATTGAGCCACTCATCTGTTCTCTGTTTGATTCATTCAACAAACTTGTTGTCTTCCTAGTGTGTGTTAGGCCCCTCCCTAAAACACATCAGTAAGTGGAAGAAAAATACAAACTAAATTAATAGATATGATCTGTGCTTTTATGAAGTTTCAGACAGAAGGAGGAGGTAGGCTTTAATCACCTGAGCATACTAATGAAAGTATAATTATAAAGTATGTTCTTTTATGGAAAATAACCCTATACTCAGTATAATAAAGCAATTTGTCTGTGGGTGAGGTATGGGTGAAAAAATGGCTCTGCTGGTTTGTGTAGGGTGGAGTATGAGAGAGCTTTCTATTGAGAGAAGAAAAAAACATTTACAGTGATCCCAGATGAGAGGAGCTGGAGAAAGTGAAAGAAGGCCAGCATTGCAGGTATTCAGATAGTAAAGGAGAGAGAAGCACAGGATAAGTAATGGGCCAAACCACTCAGGAATTTTTAGGCCATTTATAAACTTTGTCTTAATCCTAAAAGCAAATGGAAATTGTGGAAATGTTTTGAGAAAGAGAGTGCAATTAGGTTAACTCTAGATCTCATAAAGATATGTCTAAGACATAACCCTTAGAACATGTGAATGTAACCTTATTTGGAAAAAAAGGGCCTGGTAAATGTAATTAGGGTTCTTGAGATGAGGTCATGTTGAGATTATTCCACAGGGCTCTAAATCCAATGATGTGTCCTTGAAAGAAACAAAAGAGAAAAACCCTAAAGGAGAGGGCCACAGGAAGATGAAGCCAGCGCGATTGGAGTGAGAAGCTACAAACCAAGAAATGCTAACAGTCATCAGAAGGAAAGGACGAGGAACAGATCCCCTCCTGGAGCCTCTAGAGGAAGCACAGCCTTATGGACATCTTGATTTCAGACTCTGACTCCAGAATTGTGAGAAAATAAATATTTATGTTGTTTGAAGCTATCAGACTTGTGGTAATTGGTTATGGCAGCCCTAGGAAATAAATATGGGGGTGGTGGATTCTTACTTTGTCATAGATGTTTCAGCTGCAATATGTGAAGACCTGGTCAGCCCTAGTCCATCAGTTGCTGGTTGGATAGTTTTTCCAAGTAGCCCTCTAGCTTGAGCTAAATTTAAAAATTATGCTTGATGGGGCACCTCAGTGGTGCAGCCAGTTAAACATCTGACTTTTGGTTTTGGCTTGGGTCATGATCTCAGGGTCATGAGATCAAGCCCCACATTGGGTTCTGTGCTTATTGCAGAGTGTGCTTGGGTTTCTCTGTCCCCCTCCCTCTACCCCCCTTCAAATAAATAAATCAGTCTTTTTAAAAAGATTTTTATTTATTTATTTGAGAGAGAGAGATAGTGAGAGAGTGCTCAAGTAGGGAGGAGGGGCAGAGGGAGGGAGAAGCAGACTCCCTGCTGAGCAGGGATTTTCCCCCCACCCCCCTGCCTTGTGACATGGGGCTCAATCCCAGGACCCTGAGACCATGACTGGAGCTGAAGGCAGCTGCAATACTGACTAAGCCACCCAGGTGCCCCAGTAAATAAATCTTTTAAAAATATTATGCTTGAAAAAAATTATTAAAAAATATTATGCTCGTTGTAGGCCTACTTGTCTATTTTTGATTTTGTCACTTGTGCTTTTGGCATTATAACCATGAAATCACTGCCATGATCAGTATCCTGAAGGTTTCCCCTGTGTTTTCTTCTAGGATTTTTAGTCTCAATCCTCTTCTAGGATTTTGAGTTGCTTTTTGTATCTAGTACAAGGAAAGGGTCTAATTTTATTATTATGCATGTAGATGTCCAGTTTTCCCAACGCTATTTGCCAAAGAGACTATCCTTTCCCCGTTACGTGTTCTAGGTACCCTTGTTGAAGATCACAGTTGACTGTATATATGTGGGTTTATTTCAGGGCTCTCTATTTCTGTTCCATTGCTCAATTTGCCTGTCTGTATGACAGTATGAAACTGTTTTGATTACTTTAGCTTTGAAATATCTTTTGAAATCAGAAAGTTTAATTACTCTAGCTTTATTCTCTTTCAAGAGTGATTTGGTGATTTTGGTCTTGTGGTTCCACATGAAAGCAAAAATAGACAAGTGGAACTATATCAAACTATAAAGCTTCTTTCTGCACAGTGAAGGAAACGACCAACAATGTGAAAAGGCAACCTATGAAATGGGGGAAAATATTTGTACACCATATATCTGATAAGGGGTTAAACTCCAAAATAGATAAGGAACTTCTACAACTCAATAGCAAAAAAGCTAATAACCTGATTAAATTGGGTTGGGCTATGGACTTGAATAAACATTTCTTCAAAGATACATACAAATGATCAACTGGTATGTGAAAGAATGTTTTACATTACTAATCATCAGGGAAATGTAAACCAAAACCATAATGAGATATCACTTCACACCTGTCTGAATGGCTATTCTCAAAAAACAAAACCAAAATCAAATGTTGGTGAGGATGTGGAGAAATTGGAACCCTTGCACACTATTGGTGAGAATACAAAATAGTGCCAGTGCTATGGAAAACATTACGGAGTTTCCTTCAAAAATTAAAAGTAGAGGGGCGCCTGGGTGGCTCAGTGGATTAAGTCTCTGCCTTCGGCTCAGGTTGTGATCTCAGGGTCCTGGGATAGAGCCCTGCATCGGGCTCTCTGCTCAGCGGGGAGCCTGCTTCCCTCTCTCTCTCTGCCTACCTCTCTACCTACTTGTGATCTCTGTCTGTCAAATAAATAAATAAAATATTTAAAAAAATTAAAAGTAGAATTACCATATGATAGCAATCCAGCAACTCCACTCCTGGATATTTATCCAAAAGAATTGAAATCAGGATCTTAAGGCAGTATTAGCCCTGTCATGTTCATTTCAGCACTGTTCATAATAGTGTGGAATCAACTTAAATGTCCATCAACAAATGAATGGATAAAGAAAATGAGGTATTTTAGGCCCTAAAAAAGGAGATGCTTCCATTTACAACAAAATGTATGAACCTTGAGGATACTGTGCTAAATAAAATAAGCTAGTTTTCAGAAAGACAGGTATTGCATGATTTCACTTACAGAAGGTGTCTAAGAGTCAAATTTATGTAATCAAAGAGTGAATAATGGTTGCCAGGAGCTGGGGGAGAGGGAAATTGGAAGTTACTAATACTAGGCATAAAGCTTCAGTTAAGCAAATGAATAAATTCTAGAGATTTGTTGTACAACATTTTACCTTTAGTCAACAATACTGTATTATACATTTACAAATTTGTTAAGAGGGTAAATCTCATGTTAAGTGTTCTTACCATAATAAAATTGTAAAAAATTATGCTGACTTGGTCTCATCTTGTGAGATTTTCCTAAACTGGGGCGGTAACCAAATGTAGGTATCTACTTTGTGAGATTTACAAAGTTCGGCCTCTGAGGGAGTCACAGGACAGCCTCTGAGAATGGAGGCCGGGGGCCCTGAAGGGGAATCTTGTCCCAGTGTTCATGTGTTATATCTTACTTGTGTTTTCATTTTCTCAAACCTGTAAAATACCTATGTTATGAACTCATTTTGAGGATTAGCAGATCTGTTTATACAGAATTTAGCACAGTTTTTGGGAGGAAGTAGTGGCAGAATAAATGGTATCAGTTGTTATGGTTATTCCAAAGGGGTTAGGAAGAGTCATCTTACATCTCTGTAAGACTGTTGCCATTGGGTAGCCACTTCAGTTAAATGCTCTGAACTTGAGTCTGGGTAGCTCAGCTCATTTTTGGAGACAGGCTGAGTCTGTTCCAAAGTAAGACGTGAGGCAGAAATCCAAGAGAATGAAGAAAGGTGAAGATTTTTAGGATTTCCATATAGCCTACTTCCGAACCATTCAAATAGGCTTAAAAGTTTAAAAAAATACTGTTTAAAATCACATATTTTGGAAACATCTGTATGTCATCATACATATCTGTTAATTTTATAATCTTATTTTAAATCTAGTTTCATTGTAATTTTGTATATATAGGAAAGAAATACCCAATGTATTGACTTCCTAGATGCTCCTTGGATGCTTCTGAAAGCTGCATTTGATGCTTTCCTTTCATAAGGGTCTTACTTAATAAAGTATTATTTACTTAGCAAATGACTAGATACTACCTTAGTGCAGTTGAAGAGATATGTTACCACATCTCCTGAGAATGACCATATGTTTCAGTAAAGGTCCATTTATTTTAAACTATGTTTGAAACTCACCTAGGTTCATATTTTCTCACATTTTATCTGAGAAGTGCACAATGTTTATTTGTAAAATGGGAATGAATTTTAATATTGCACTTCTTACTGCTGTGGGGTTTAGAGTTGACTTCATATCATTAAATGCATGGATGAATTAGCGTATTTATTTGCATGTATGATATATCTGTATTTCAAAGCAAACATTTCAAAGGAGCACCAAAATATATATGTAAAATTTGTATTTGCCTCCTAGTAATGTTCATCGAGAGGGTATGCACTATATAGATCTGGGTTTATAAGGAAAAATTGGACTGTTTGGAACTCCATTACCCAATTTTTATGGGTGTACATGTATATATGCAAATTTGGCGAGTGTTTATGACATAATTTAAAAATCTGACAAAAAATAAGTAAGATCAAATTCTACCCACAGGTGACTTAATATTGGCCAAAACATTGCCTTTTCTCTTCTGTGTTTACAACACAGCCAAGACACAAGGGGCCAAGCATAGTTTGTGAGACAGTTACTCACACACATTTCACTTTATAATGTGGACGCTTTACAGTAAATAACCTGAGACCAAGGACATATTGGAAATAGTGCCAGGGGGTGCTATGCTATTTTAGTTATCCATAAATGTAAACTTCTTTAATTAAGCACAACATGGTCTCATTTTCATATATTTTCCTCCTTATTTTAGTTCTTAGTTTTTATTTTATTATAAATAGATTTTAATCATGATTTAAACATATGAGGACCCAGTTTCATTTTGATATGTGTGTATCCGATTCACACGAAAGTTAATGGGGGTTATGAATACCTACAGAGAAGAGAATACACCCAGAGCCTCCAAAACAAATTTAGAACAATTTAAAATGCCCTGGAGTAATAAAGAGCTAGTTTAAGGGGTCAGTAAGAGGGTAAATATATGTTTTAAAGATTATTTTTGTGAAAATTCTTGTGGCTTTGAGGCCCAAGGGAGGAATAGATGGGTGTGAACAACAAAAAAGATAAACTAACAATTATGCCTACGGTAAAAGTGTAAATTACAGTTTACCTTGGCAGAAAGCATGTGCATGGTAACATTTTTTATGAGAGCTATTTGTATTTCCAAGAGCTGTGTAACAGTTGTTTATCCCTCAGAATGTCCTTCTGGGTTCTGCATTTCCTACCAATCAGCCTTCTGTGACAGTGACATGAGGATACATTTATCATTCAGTTTCTAGGATCAAATATTTTAAGTGATCAACTAAGCTACTGTCAGTATGTACTTGTGCAAATGAAAAAATAGAGAATAAACGGGAGTTTAGAACTTTCCTCAGATGATTGAGTGACAGTATTTGGATTGGATTTCATAAGGAATCATGCAGTTATGTTATATAAGAGACGTGGAACACATTTGTTGCCATGTAGTGTGCCTGCTTCCCTATCCTTCCACTTCTCATCTTGTCCATAGTAAGCCTTATTATTAGTTCTCAAGGTGCCAGGAAAATACATACTTAGAACCTCAGTTTTGAAAGCTATTTAAATGTAGGCAATCCTACCCTTTTTTTAAAAACCATTGGAAAAAAAATCAGAAAATATTAATTAGATCAGTGAAACCAAATACAAACCTTCATTCTCACCGCCTCTCCCCAAGATAATATAACAAAAATAACCTAATGCCAATAGGGTGTATAACATAGACCTCCCGTTTTGAATTGGCATTATGTAGTTTAAAAACCATTGAACTAAAGTCAGAACATCTGAGTTCTAATCTAGTGCTTTTTAAACTCTGACTGCTCATTAGGAACATCTGGTAAGATGTCAGTACCTACAGATGCTAGGGACATCCCTTCCTTTCCCTGAGAGTCGAATTCAGTTAGTTGGTTTGGGGTGAGGATTGGTCATCAGTATTTTTACAAACTCCTCTGTCAGTTCACTGTTCTACTTTTCATTCTATATCATTTAACTTTTGCGAATTCCTTTCAAGAACTCAACCCCCCTTAAATGTCTATTTTCACTATTCTAAAATTGAAGCAACACCTACCAAGCCTGTTTGTCTCACATAGTCATGAAGATCAAATGAAGAGATGATTTTAAAACTTATGAAAACTAGGACATGCTGGACAAACGTGAGACATGATGATGATCAGGTTAGCTTTCTTGTGATTTAAAGAAGTCAATTTGAAGAAACCTTGGGAAAACTTTTTCCTCCCATCTTGTTTCTTTGATTTGGTGCACTGACTCCTTGATAAGACTTCAGTCTATTTTTGCTTAAGTATATACCGTATACTTGTTTATGCAGCATTAAACATTAGTTTGCTAATTGATTTCTGTCAAGTCAGCGTTAAAAACAGATAGTGAGAAGTGCTGATTTGTGTGTACGTATGTGCATGCATGCGCACACGTTTGTCTACATAGTATCTGGGAAACACTCGATAAAAAGAGTGGATAGTGATAAACATATAAAAAGGCAATTGGCCAAAGCATGTCATAGTTTATTCATTCATCCAAAAAATACTCTTTTGAGGGATAAATATGTGCCAGTACCTCCGCCAAGACATAGAAATAGATGACATTGTCAACGCCCTCAAGGAATTCACAGGCAATTGACAATGACAGACAAATAAACCAACACTTATAATACAGAGTCATGAATGCTGCAATTGAAGGTTTTTCAGCATCCTGAAGAGTCTGTAAAGAGAAGTGAAGGGCATAGGAATGTGGTCAGGTAAGGCATATGAGAAGTTAAGAAGGGTGAATTGAGTCTTGAGGGATGCACAGAAGTAAGTTAGGTAAAGGAAGGACATGGGTCCTCCAGGCTGAAGGAAGAGTGTAGGAGAAGAATTGATGGAATATGGTTTATTCAGGGAAGGATGTAAAGTTTATGTAACAACATGTGAGAGTGTATCTGGGGAATGTATGGGTTTAGTATTTATTCTGAAGGCCATGGGGATACATTTTATTTTACATCAGGGAATATAGATTAGATTGCTTTTTGGTAAACTCCAATAACCATGGGAAAGGGAGGGAGATGGACTAGAAGACAGGAGAACAAAACAGTTCATCATTAATGTAGTCCAGGCAAGAAAAATGATTTGAGACTGAACTTCAGGCAATAGTAGTAAGAAGGAATAATTAGTAGATCGAGCCATTTAATGGAGTAGAATCAATAAAATTCAGTTACAGATTAATAATAACACATTAAACATTTTTTTTAAAGATTTTTTTTTTTATGTATTTATTTGACAGAGAGAGATCCCAAGTAGGCAGAGAGGCAGGCAGAGAGAGAGGAGGAAGCAGGCTCCCGCTGAGCAGAGAGCCCGATGCGGGGCTCGATCCCAGGACGCTGGGATCATGACCTGAGCCGAAGGCAGCGGCTTAACCCACTGAGCCACCCAGGCGCCCCCACATTAAACATTTTAAAAACACCACCAACTCATGAATGCTAGGATATTCAAATGGGATTGTAGTGGTCCCAATAGTGGCCCCCCAAAGATGTTTGTGTTTCAAATCCCTGTGATCCAACCTATGAAGGTTACTCTGTGTTGTAAAAAGGACTTTGCAGATATGATTAAGTTAATGATTTTGAAATTACCTGGATCTGCCTGATGCCATTACAGGCGTCTTTTAAGAGAGCAGCAGGAGGGGCACCTGGATGGCTCAGTGGGTTAGGCCTCTGCCTTCGGCTCAGGTCGTGGTCTCAGGGTCCTGGATCGAGCCCCGCATCAGGCTCTCTGCTCGGCGGGGAGCCTGCTTCCTCCTCTCTCTCTGCCTGCTTCTCTGCCTACTTGGGATCTCTCTCTCTGTGTCAAATAAATACATAAAATCTTAAAAAAAAAAAAATAAAAGAGAGCAGCAGGAGGATCAGAATTAGTGGTAGGAGACGTGACAGTGGAAGCAAGAAGTTGGGGTATTGCAAGGAAAGGAGCATGAGTTAAGAAATCTGGGTGACCTGGAGAAGCTGTAAAAGATAAGATGAATTCTCTAAAGCCACCAGAAGAAAAACATTCCTGCCAAAACCTTGATTTTAGACTTCTGACCTCCACAACTGCAAGAGAATACATTTTTTAAACCTCTGAGTTTGTGGTAATTTGTTACTAATACAGGGACTTTTCCTGCCATAGTGTCAGTGGAGAGCCAAACAGAATAGATACCAGGATACCAAAATGAGTGTGACAGACCCCCATCCTCTCGCATATATTGACAATTGGAAAAGTTGCCTTTGGGATGGAATACTTTCTCATCACAGCCTACTGAAGAATGCTTCATAGGCATTATTTGTAGAGCTTAGAAATAGATATCCTGCAGTTAGTTAGGAAGAACAGAGAGTTCACACCTGATTCTTGGCAAGGAAAGATGGAAACTACCTAGGTTCCAGTGTTACCTAGGCATTGTAGACAGGGAGGGGCTAACTGACCACTTAGTTGTGCCCCAAGAACAATGGTGTTATATAGGAACTGAAACCTTTGGTTTACTACTGTCTTGCTGTTCAACTTATCCAACACCCACTGATCACTGAATCCAAATAGTCATGTAAACTTCATGCCTTCTTGCAAATGCTACATGACTGTCACCTTATATTTCTTTTCATTGCACTTGGTTTTACAGTCTCAATTTCTTAGACAATATGTCTTCCCCATTTTGCATTCTTTCTTAATGTTGCTGGAATACATCTTTAAATATTTTTCCTTACAAAGGTATCAGAAAACTTTTCTAGGTACTTGTATGCAGGAAAGCATTTTTTCCTCCCTCCCTCTCTCCATAATTCAGCTGGGTATAAAACTACAGATTCAACATCACTTAACTCCAAAACTTTGAAGATACTGTGTCATTTTTTTCTAGCATCAGCAATGAGATTCCACTCTCCTTTATACTCCTTTTAAACTCCTGTCCTTTCGTACTGGAGGTTTTCAAGAAATTACCTTAAAATCTCGGTGACAGAAATTTTATGAAGTATGTCTAGTTGAAAGCCCTTAAAAAAATTATGCTTCTCATGATGTGGTTCTTTTGGTTTGAAGACTACCCTTCTCCAACTCTGGACATTATATTCTACTTCTTGTTTCCCCTTTTCTTTTAAAAAAAGTCATTTTCAGATTTGGTTATATTGATATTAAACCTCCTAAAATAATAGGTTTTCTAGAAAATCTCTAAAATCTGTTATCTATAAAATTGTGATGCATTCTCAACCTTTAGTTTTCTTTTTTTTTTTAAGATTTTATTTATTTATTAGTTAGAGAGAGAGAGAGCGAGCACAGGCAGACAGAGAGGCAGGCAGAGGCAGAAGGAGGAGCAGGCTCCCTGCCGAGCAAGGAGCCTGATGTGGGACTCGATCCCAGGACGCTGGGATCATGACCTGAGCCGAAGGCAGCCGCTTAACCAACTGAGCCACCCAGGCGTCCCTCAACCTTTAGTTTTCTATTAAGTTCTTTATTTCAAATACCATATTTTAAATTTCCAATAATTATTTATTTTCCTTCTCATCTTTTCCTAGCTGCATATTTTTGTTTTATGCATGCATTATTATCTCAAATCTCCATGAGGATAGTAATCACTATTTTTAAATAAAAAAATTCTCTTTGCTAAATCATCTCTTGTTTCAGATTAGCATGCAAAAGGTTCATTAGGGCCTATCCTTAGGATCAACATCTGGTGGAAGAATGAGAAAGATACAGGATTGGGCAGTGTGAGAAATTGAGCTGCAATGCAATCTCTGTGGAGCTCTCAGCTGAATTTCAGGGAGGTTTTCTTTTCTTTTTTAAAGATTTATTTATTTATTTTAGAGGGAGAGAAAGAACGTGAATGAGGTGCAGGGCAGAGGGAGAGGGAGAGAATCTCCAGCATACTCCCAGCTAAGCACGGGGCTCAGAGCCCAGTGCAGGTCTTGATCTCACACAATCCTGGGATCATGACCTGAGCCAAAATCAAGAGTTGAATGCTTAGCCGACTGAGCCACCCAGGGGCCCCTGAGTTTCAGGGAGTTTTGAATCTGGGATAACCCTACAGAATTTCCCCAAGTTGGGGTGAGGGAGCCAGGACTTCATGTCTCCATGTTGATAAGTCATGGTATTCAGGCCATGATCATGGGTTGGGTGGCTGTCCTCCGCCAATGCAGTTACCTTAAAGCTTTCTGTTGGCAACTCTGCCAGCAACTAACTGAGGGGGAGTCTGGTTCATCTCAGCATCTACCACATTGTTTTGAAAGCTAGGTTTTTAGGCTCTTCTTGCTCAATTTTTATCTTTCTCTTTCATGCTATTTTTTTTTTCCCTCAAATGTTTGGTGAGTTTAGGGTGTTTTTGTTTTTTTTTTTTTTTTTTTTTTTTGCTCTTCTCCCACTTTAAATGTTCAACCAGATGCTTTTTTTTATTTACAAGGTTGCACAACCATTAGCACAATCCATTTTAGAACATCTTCATCACCCAAGAAGAAACACTATGGCAAGGAGTCCTCCTTCCCCCCAACCCTCCAAGCCAGATTCTGAACATTACATATAAACGGAACTACATGATATGTGGTCCTTTGTGAATTTAGGTTTTTATTCATGTGTGTGAATGAAAGTCTAGGCTGTTAACATGGCTAACTATATCTTGGTCTACAGTAAGACTCTTCCTTGAATGAGAGGACTACAGAGCTCTCTGTATGTGATTAGGGCATGTAGACTGGCAGGACTCACTTTAAAGATACTTGGGCAGGGCATTATTTGGCAATTCTAAATGCCAGAAGGAGGGCAGCCTTATTTTGGGATGCTATGTCTGCTACATGTCCCAGATAATTATAAAATTTCTTTAGACATTTTCTGATTTGGGGGCACCTGGGTGGCTCAGTCAGGTAAGCCTCTGCCTTCAGCTCAGGTCATGATCCCAGGGTCCTGGAATTAAGCCTGGCATTTGGCTCCTTGCTCAGTGGGGCGCTTGCTTCTCCCTCTCCCTTTGCCTGCTGATCCTCCTGCTTGTGCTTGCTCTCTCTGTCAAATAAATAAATAAAATCTTTTAAAAATTATATGATTTTAAGCTTGGGAAATAAATACTAATCCCATATGCCCTGTATATCTGGGGTGGGGCAGTTGGAGTGGGGTTTCTGAACGAAGAGGTGTCTGTATTCCAGTATTGCCTAAACTTGTTTTTCACAAGAATCACCCGAGACCCTTATCAAAAAGCCAGAATTCTGAGTCGTATTGCTAGACTCACTGAACCAGAGTCCCCAGAGAATAGCCTTGAGGTTCTCTAAGTTTACAAGAACTCCATGTAATTTTATGATCAGCCCAGGTTGGTAACAGCACCTGTAGCCTTCAAGCCATCAGCTTCCCCATCTACCCATCAATTTCATCTCCACTTCCATTCTTTGTATCTGCTCCCTTGGAGTCTATCTGTCTACTATGATAGCTTCCACGTGCTTCCTGTCTTATAGCAAGTCATCAAACTCTCTGGTCTTCCTGTTCTTAGGCCTATTACCAATTTATTCCCTTTTGTACTTTTTGACTGTTTCTTCAATGGGTTTTTAATAAAGAGGGAAGGTAAACATGTGAACTCAAAATACCCTCTTAAATCAAACCTCAGTAACCATACTTTGGAAAAATCTCTGAGCCAGGCTATTGCTAATGTCCAGTATGACAGATTGGATATGGGGATAAGGGAGACAGAGCAGTCTTGGATAATCCTCAACTGGCTAGTTTTAGCAGTTGGGCAAATTTTATGTGTTTCACTGAAAAGAAGAATTAGGTGGGAGAGAGGAAATATTTTGCTGTGGAAGATAATGAATTTAGTTTTTTACATGTCCAGTGTAATATGAAGGCCTAGGGAAGAGATCTGATCTGGAAGCATAATCTGTGAGTCATTGATTCATTCATCTTGCATTAATATTGCACCTTCTTAATATGCACCTTGCATTAATAATGCACCTTGCACTGATACACCTTCTTAATGTATGCCAGGATATGGAAGTGGAAATATCTTCCAGGGGATAGAAACAAATAACTAAAAGTGCATGATAACTCATAGAAGTACCAAACTCAAACCTGGGTGATCAAGAAGGAACTGACATCCAGGCTAAGACGGGACAAATTGTGAGTCTGACAAAATTGCCTAGACAGATAAATTATTTTAGAAACAGTGAAGAGCCAGTAGGGAAGCTGAGAGCCAAAACAGAATACCAGTAGGAATTTCTGTATGACTAGTTCTTAGCAGAAGGGAGAACAAGAGAAGAAGCTGGAAAGGCAAAGAAAAGTGAGATGAAGCAAGATTATATACAGTGGGTACAATGGGAAGTCACTGAAGAGGTTTTTTTGTTTTTTTTTTAAAGATTTTATTATTTATTTATTTATTTGGCAGACAGAGATCACAAATAGGCAGAGAGGCAGGCAGAGAGAGAGGAGAAAGCAGAGAGCCCAATGCAGTGCTCAATCCTAGGACCCAGGGATCATGACCTGAGACGACGGCAGAGGCTTTAACCCACTGAGCCACCCCTTTAACCCGCTGAGCCACCCAGCGGCTCTTACAAGTGGATCTGGCACCTTGGAAATGAGTGATATCACCCAGTGGTTCTCTAGCTTTGGTCTGCATCAGAATCAACCAGGTAACTTGTCAAAAATGCACTTAGTATGTGTAGCATTGCATTAAGCCCTTTATATACATAGCTTCTTTACATACATTATTTCTTGAACCTCACAATCTTGGAAATGAGTGGAATTTATATTTCCAAGGTCACATTATTAATAAGTGCCAAAACTGAGGCTTGAACCCAAGCATTCTGGCTGTAAAGTCTCCTCCCCTTACTCCTACACTGTGTTGCCTCGGGATAGAAGCATTATATAAAATAGTCCTGTGAGGAGCCTCTGGGTGGCTCAGAGGGTTAAGCCTCTACCTTTGGCTCAGGTCATGATCCCAGGGTCCTAGGATCAGAGCCCCTGCACTGGGCTCTCTGCTCAGCAGCGAGCCTGCTTGCCTGCCTCTCTGTCTACTTGTGATCTCTCTCTGTCAAATAAGGAAATAAAATCTTTAAAAAATAAAAATAAAATAAAAACAGACCTGTGAATTTCACGGAGGACTTATAATGAGGCCTTTGAATTCTTGAGAATTCTGAGATTTACAGTGCTACCATTTATTTCCTCCCATATCCAGAGCATTTAATTCAGGAGTGTGGAAGCAGGCCTAGGAATCTGAATTTTAACAAGGCTAAAAGGTGTTTTGTGGCAGATGGTTCCCTGATCCTGCTTGAAATAATTTGAGAATAGAGAAGAGGTCTGAGGTTGGCCCCTTAGGACAGAAGAATCCGTTAAAGTGACTGAAAAGAAATATCTGGAGAAATAGGAGACTTAAGAGTATTGTTATGGAATAGGAAAGAATTTGAGGAGGTCGACAGCATTACATGCAAGATGCAAGACAAGCTAGGTAAGGGCTAAAAAGTCCCCTTTGGACATGGTCATCGTTCACTGATAAGGCTGAGACTTTTCCCTCTAAAACTATGATTCTTACGTCAGAAGAGCTTCTGCTTCTGGTTATCCACGTTGTATGAAACTAAGCCTAGAGATAGTTCCATTTCCTCATAACTTTCCGTTTCTCATAGGAGCAGTTAACAGACTTTGGGAAGGTCATTTCTTTATAGCTTATCTTCATAGGCATTGAATTTCAACCACAGCATACCTATGAGTGGCAGACTCACTTAAATTTCTTACAGATTTGCAGATATGCTCTAGGATTTGACCCTTTAAATATGGAAAGATTATTTGTTTCAATAAATTGCTGCTCAAGCAGCAGTCTCTTTACATTGAAGATTCTACTACCTATGATAATTGAACCTGAAGAGAAGAATTGAAGTATGTTTTAAGAAAAACTCTGTGTTTGGTTTTAAATGTAGACAAACAAAATTCTCACAATTGGAGTGTAAGCTAGGCTAAAATGTACGTGCCTGACTCCTGCTGGTTTTTACTGGGATTGAGTCTCAGCACAGAGTTGTCTAGTAAAAAATAGTGTTAAAATCTGCACTTAACTTACTCTTATTTATAGATGTCTATACTGCAACTTCCAACAGCTCCAGTTTCTTTCTAGTAACACTAAACATTTCTTCTAAACTGAATTCTAAGCCCAAATTAATTCGTCTTAGCCATTCTTTCATTCTTATTAATGTATTTATCTTAAGTTAGAGGCCCAAATTCTCAGCTTTGGAGATCACTTAGAAATTTTATGATAGTAAAAATAATTATTAAGCACCTACTATGTTTGGCATTGTGTTGTGTTCTTTGTGTATCCTTTAAGCCTTGCAGTTTGGGAAATATAAATACTTCTATTCCCAAGATCATATAGCTAGTTAGTGTCAAAACTGAGACTTGAACTGAAGGATTCCAGCTGCAAAATCCTTTTTATACTTCTGCACTGTGTTGCCTGCATACAGAAGCACTATGTATTAGACCCTTAAATTTCACCAAAACTATAGAAGGGGCTTTCGAGAATTCTGGGATTGACAATGCCACCAAAGGAAACCACTTACCGTAAAAACATCAGGTACTTCTGAAACTCACTTCAGAGCTTGCTGGCCTTCCTGTGGACTAGCCTCATCACCCACTATATGCACTGTACCTAACATCATTGTCGATTACACATTGTAGACCATTGAGTTACTGGCTCTCATTTATTTATTTATTTATTTGGTAGTTCTTGAGCATCTGATGAATATAACAAGGTCCTTATCTTTATGGATTCTGTATCTAATGCTGAGGGGAGGCCAGGAATGATAAATCTATAAATATCAAGAATCTAATATGTTACTTTGTGGTTTTCATACACATATACATGTTGTTGAGGTTGTAATGTCCATTCAAAGAAAGAGGCATCTTTTAGGGTGAGAGATGAGGTAAGTTTAAGGGGTTGCTAGAGACTAAGTGCA
Organism: Taxidea taxus jeffersonii; assembly: GCA_003697995.1. Taxonomy (NCBI): domain Eukaryota; kingdom Metazoa; phylum Chordata; class Mammalia; order Carnivora; family Mustelidae; genus Taxidea; species Taxidea taxus. The sequence continues at coordinate 39,316 of RCUC01120523.1, forward strand.
TTTTATTTGGAAAGGGCTGAGAGGAACTATCCTAATCAGAGGGAAGTGCCAAGAGATGTTGCTCTTTGGAAGGAAAGAAAAAAATCATGTTAAGGAGGTGTTATGTAATGAATTTTGAGATATTAAGAAAATGAAATCTAGACCAGTAAGTTTCTTTGGTTTGCATATTCCTGTCAGATATGAGTTAGAATACCCCAACAATCACTAGACATTTCTGTAGTAACCTGAGGTAGAATTTCAAACTTCCAGAGAGAAAGGGACAGTAATAGCAGTCCATTTTAAAGTTGGCTTCCCTCTGTCCTGCCTGTGCTTGTCTTCCAGTATCATTCACACCTTGTAAAATGGCCTGTCCTTCTTTGGGAGAGTTTGGAGGTTCACAGTTGCTTATATCAAACTGTGAAGATAAAGAAGGATGAAAACTTATACTTTTAGGATTACTACCATTAGAAAAAAGTAAAAAGTGGGTAGGAGGGTGGGTTAAATGAGTCATGGGCATTAAGGAGGGTGCTTGTTCTGATGAGCACCAGGCTTTGTATGTAAATAATGAATCACTAAATTCGACACCTGAAACTAGTGTTTATTCTGTATGTTAACTAACTGGAATTTATTTATTTATTTAAATTTTTTTTAAAGATTTTATTTATTTATTTGACAGAGAGAGAGAGAGAGAGATCACAAATAGAGAAACAGGCAGAGGGAGAGGGGGAAGCAGGCTGCCTGCTGAGCAGAGAACCCATGTGGGGCTCAATCCCAGGACCCTGGGATCATGACCTGAGCAGAAGGCAGAGGCTTAACCCACTGAGCCACCCACGCACCCCAACTAACTGGAATTTAAATAAACACTTGAGGAACGCCTGGGTGGCTCAGCAGGTTAATCAGCTGCCTTTGGCTCAGGTCAAGATCTTAAGATCCTGGAATGGAGTCCTGCATCCAGTCTCCTTGCTCAGTGGGGAGCCTGCTTCTCCCTCTGCCTGCCCCTCCCCCTGCTTGTGCTCATGCTCTCACTCTGATTAAAAAGTAAAATAAAATTTTAAAAAGATAAAATTCCCTTAAAGAGGGATGCCTGGGTGGCTCAGTTGGTTAATCGGCTGCTTTTGGCTCAGGTTATGATCCCAGTGTCCTGGGATCGAGTCCCACATCGGGCTCCTTGCTCGGCAGGGAGCCTGCTTCTCCCTCTGCCTCTGCCTGCCACTCTGCCTGTGCTCGCTCCTGCTCTCTCCCTCTGACAAATAAATAAATAAAAATCTTAAAAAAAAAAAAAATTCCCTTAAAGAAAACCTTGAAAAAAAAAATACAAGTCTTTGTAAAAAACAACAACAAAAAAAGAAATTCAAAGGTGACTTCTTATTCCATTGCTTTTATTAATCATGGTGTTGAGCTTATTGCTTGGATCTAAATTTAAATTACTCCATGTTTTAGATTTGGGTAGGGGTTTTAACTGACTTTTTAGAGAATTATTATGACACACAAAACTGTTTTTAATAATTTACCAGAAAATCTGATGTAAGACCTTTTAATTATTTTTATGATAATACCTACTAAAAATACAAATGGATTAACTATTGTGTTAACAATCACCATCAGCCAACCTACTAGAAATCTTAAAATAATTGTTACCATAACATTTCTTTTTCAAAAATTTAGAACATAATTATCTCTTAAGTTATTTTCAAGACAGTTTACTTCAATTAACTTTGTTCAAATTTATAAATAGAATTATTTTTAAAAGAAGAAATATAACTGAGGACATGATAAAGAATAAAAATAAACATTTTAAACTGCAGAAAAAGTGATTTTTCTTAGTGTATGTAAAAATTCTCATTTATATTTATACTAAAGCTGTGGATAAACAGTTTTTGTAATGTAATTTAGAAATCATTTGAAGGAAACAGTACTTTCTTTTTTACTAGAAGGTTAAAAATAAACTTTAGTGTTATGTTCATATCTTGGTTAAAAAGCAATATAATTCTGGAGTTGATTCTGGGTTTTAATTCTCTTTCCAGTACTTACTAGATATCTATTCCTGGAGCAATGTCTTACTCTAGAAGAGGTTTTTTGTTGTTTTTTTTTTTAATAAAATGGGGGTAAGCATAATTATCTCACAGGTTTGTCGAGAAGACAGATAATGGACATGTACAATGTACATAAACTTAAGAAATTCTGCACATATGATATACACAGATACACTCATAACACTTTTTTAAAGATTGGCTAATGATAATTATAGAAGAAATATTTTACGTTTTAAGATAATAAACTCCTTGAGAATTTTCTACAACTCACTGATGTAAGGAGGGGGAATATATTTAAATGAGAATGCCTCTTTACTACAGTAAAGTAAAGAGTACCACTCTGCACTTGTGAGTTGTTCAGAGCATAGCCCATCCAGGAATTATGCTGGACAGCAGAAATATTTCTTCAGTGGGACATGGGTACTAGATTTGATCTGTTTAATCCTGAACAACCCTTTTATATTTCATACACTACTGACTTCATAATAACGTGTTTGTGTAAATTGATAGAAAGCGATTGTCAAACTTCTCCCCTATGAGGCTACTTACTTATTTGTTGGACAATAGCTAGAGTTAAAGATTATTAAAATCATTTATTTATTTATTTATTTTTAAATGTTTATTTTTTTAAAGAACATTTAGCTGACTGAGTTACCCAGGTGCCCCAATTTTTTTTTACTTAACCTGCTTGCATTTATGGAATCCCAGCCTCACATGGAGCACCAGGAAGGATCATTGGGTGGGGATGGAGGCAAATCCATAGACAATATCATCATTACTCTTTAGGGGCTTGAAGAAATGCACATCACCACTTGAAAAAGAAGAAAAGACATTTATGAATGAACATGCCAGGGATAGCAATTTGACATAGAAACTGCAGGCCTGAAAGAGAGATGACAGGCCCAGATATTTTTAAGTCCTGTTGTTTCTGCTTGGGTATGGTCTGTAGTGGTCAGTTACAATGTGTCTGAATGGTTGTCTAAAGCATGATTTCAGAATTTCATATCTCACAACTTGATCTTGCTTCTGTTCCCTTTCCTATTACCTCTGCCCTATAAATGGGACATATTATACATTTGTAGGGTGATTTCTAATGTAGCTTATATATTTTCATACTTAATGCAAGAAATTATACTTACTTTTTCGACAAAATAAAGAAGGAAATCTACTCTGTCAAATCCTACCAAAGGGGACGCCTGGGTGGCTCAGTTGGTTAAGTAGCTGCCTTCGGCTCAGGTCATGATCCCAGCGTCCTGGGATCGAGTCCCACATCGGGCTCCTTGCTCAGCAGTGAGCCTGCTTCTCCCTCTGCCTCTGCCTGCCTCTCTGTCTGCCTGTGCTCGCTCCTGTGCTCTCTATCTGACAAATAAATAAATAAAATCTTAAAAAAAAATCCTACCAAAGAATAGCTTATTATGTTTAGACTAATTATTATAGTAGTTGCATTAGGCAGTGCCTATTCTTTTGTAACACATCATGAAAAAGTTCTATTTGATTCTGTTAAATAACTATGTAATGTGATTGACTCTGACCATACTTTTATTCATTTATTTTATTAAATTTTAAATTTTAATCCCAGTATAGTTAACTTTCGGTGTCATATTCGTTTCAGGTATATAGTACAGTGGTTCAGTAATTCTGCATATTGCTCAGTGCTCATCACAATAGGTGTACTCTTTAATCCCTTTCACCTATTTCACTCATTCCCCCACTCATCTCCCCTCTGTTGACCATCAGTTCTCCATAGTTAAGAGTCTGTTCCTTGGTTTTTCTCTCTTTTTTTCCTTTTATTTATTTGTTTTGTCTCTTAAACTCTACATAGCAGTAAAATCATATGGTATTTGTCTTTCTTTGATTTATTTTACTTAGCATTATATTCTCTAGCTCCACACATGTTGTTGCAGATGGCAAGATTTCATTCTTTTTTATGGCTGCATAATATTTCTGTGTGTATGTTTTTGTGTGTGTGTGTGTACCACATTTTCTTTATCTCTTCATCTGTCAGTGGATATTTGGGCTGCTTCCATAATTTGTCTATTGGAAGGAATGCTATAATAACCATCAGGTGCATGTATCTCTTTGAATTTGTGTTTTTGTATTTTTGGGGTGAATTCCCGGTAGTGCAATTACTAGGTCATAAGGTAGGTCTATTATTAACTTTTTGAGGAACTCCATTCTGTTTCCCACAGTGGCTGCACCAGTTTGCATTCCTATGAGGAGTGTTTGAGGGTTCCATTTTCTCTACATCCTAACAGTTGTTGTTACTTTTTAATGTTAGCCATCATTGATTTTGTTGATTTTAGCTATTCTGACAGGTGTCAGATGATATCTCATTGTAGTTTTGATTTGCATTTCCCTGATAATGAGTGAAATTGAGCATCTTTTCATGTGTCTGTTGACCATCTCTATGTCTTCTTTGGAGAAATGTCTGTTCATGTCCTCTGCCTATTTTTTAATTGGATTATTTGTGGGGTTTTTTGGTGTTAAGTTATATAACTTCTTTATATACTTTGGATAGTAACCCTTTATCATATATGTTGTATAAGTTCTTTATATATTTTAGATTATATTGTTTGCAAATATCTTCTCCAGTTAGTAGGTTGTCTTTTAGTTTTATTGGTTCTTTCCTTTGCTGTGCAGAAGCTTGTTACTTTGATGAGGTCCCAATAGTTTATTTTTGCTTTTGTTTGTCTTACATCAGTAGACATATCTAGAAAGGTGTTGCTACTGCTGATGTCAGAGAAATCACTGTCTCTTTCAGAGTTGTTATGTCTAACAATACTTTTTTTTAAAAGATTTTGTTTATTTATTTGACAGAGATCACAGGTAGAGAGGCAGGCAGAGAGAGAGAGGGGGAAGCAGGCTCCCTGCTGAGCAGAGAGCCCGATGTGGGGCTCGATCCCAGGACCCTGGGATCATGACCTGAGCCAAAGGCAGATGCTTAACCCACTGTTAAGGGTTAACAAGGGTTAGACAAGGCATCTTTGTCTAACCATACTTTTAAAGTTATAGTTTGTTTACCACAGAACTCCACAAATGCCAGGACTTAATTAGTTCTAATAAGCTATTTCTGGTAGAACATACTGCATCAGTCAAGATAACGTAGGAGAGGTCCCAACTTTTGGTCTCTGGTCTCTTTATTTTAAAAATTACTGAGGACTTCAAAAGAGCATTTGCTGAAGTAGATTATATCCACTGATCTTTTTTTTTTTTTAAAGATTTTATTTATTTATTTGTGAGAGAGAGACAGCGAGCACAGGCAGACAGAGTGGCAGGCAGAGGCAGAGGGAGAAGCAGGCTCCCTGCCGAGCAAGGAGCCCGATGTGGGACTCGATCCCAGGATGCCGGGATCATGACCTGAGCTGAAGGCAGCTGCTTAACCAACTGAGCCACCCAGGCGTCCCTGATCTTTTTTTTATATTAGAAATTAGATCAAGAAAACTTAAAAATAGGTAAAATTTTAAAATAATAATAAGTCTATAGCAT